>CATIWO010010498.1:0-13654 GCA_949673435.1 Macaranga tanarius | reverse complement strand
AATATATACATATATTCACCATTCTTTCTCATAACAATATATATATATATATATATATATATATATATATATTAATCATTCTTGATACTTAAATGACATATACAAATCAACATAGTTAAACAACTATAGTTACTTGAAAATCAATATATGTAAGTATTATATTAACAATTACTTACTAAAAAGCTTCAACTCCTTCTCAAATAAAAGCTCACTCTATTGAGTAGGGTCTCCTCTATCTTTTTTAACTCCTACACATCATTATATACTAATTTCAACAAGCAAGCATTACAATTAATTCCAAAATCATAAAGTACAACTAAATACTCAAAGGTTCAATATAACCTAAAGATGCACATACAAATTCAATAACTCCTAAATTTCTATTAAAGCTAGGGTTATAAATCTACTTCCAATTCCAATTAGAATCACTCAATTCAGATAAGTGTGGAATTAATTATGGATTTTAGAATCCATTCGGCCAAAATAAAGCATTAAGGTGAGCAATAAAATGTCTAGTCCTAATTTTCCTATTTAACAACAAAATCAGTCCAAATTTAAAACATAAAAAAGGTAGAGGACTCTCTAAAGTTTCCAGAGAGTCCAACCATGCTAAAATTAGAGCTCTATATCTCCAGTTAGAGCAAAAACAATAGGACTAAAAAATAGAGGAACAGAACCTGAATTTAACCAACAACCAAACTCAACTTAAATCAATTAAAAATATAAGAAAATCTTACCAATTAAGCCTCCAATGGATTAAAGACCTTCTAATGCTTCCCAAAGCTATGAATTGATCACTTGAATAAGTTCACAAACTCTCCAAAAATCACTCAAGAAGCTCTCTTCTTCTTCCTCTCCAAAATCTCTATATCACACATACCAACACACACACATATACACATATACACACCAACTAATTAAAAGACTCCATTCGGCCTCCTCTAAAGTTTTCTCTTTAATCATGCATATATATCTCTTATTAATGAATAATTATCTCTTAATAACCAAAAATCATCATAATTACTCACTAACTCCTTAATGAAATGGAATTGTTTCATAATAGCCTCAAACTTTCTATTGTGACAAATCACTTCAAACTTTTCTTACAATCTAGTCTTTCTCTATAACTTATACCCAATCTTAAACTTAAATAAAGTTTACTAACTCTTATGTATAAACTAAAATAGTTACGTCATACACATGTGTACTAAAGGGCGGGTGTTACATTTCTCCCCCCTTAATAAAATTGCATCCCCAAAATTAACTACTCACCATCTTTCGGGAACAGGTAAGGGTATTTCTGCTTTATCTACTCTTCTACTTCTCATATAGCTTCTTTAGGTGAATAGTGGCTCCATTTCACCTTCACTATCGGAATCTCCTTATTCCTTAGCTGCTTCACCTTTCGATATAAAATTTCTATTGTTTCTTCCATATATATAGGTTAACTTCTCGGAGATTTTAATTTCAGGCTCTTGTATGATATGACTTAGGTCTGACTGGTATCGCCTTAACATTGACACATAAAACATGTCATGAATAGAAGATAATTCTCTTGGAAGAGCTAATCTATAAGCTAGTGATCCAATCCTCTCAGTGATTTTATAATGTCCAACATATCTTGGACTCAGTTTTCTGTGTTTACCAAATCTCAAAATTCCCTTCCATGGCGATACTTTCAAGAAAACCTTCTCTCCTATGTTATATTCCATTTTACGGTGATGTCGATCTGCCTAACTTTTCTAGCGATCTTAGGCTGCTTTTAAGCATTTCTTAACCACTTGAATTTTTTTCATAGTTTCTTATATCAAGTCCGGTCCTTCAATCTATCTCAAACCTTTAACATCCCAACAAATTGAACTTTGACATTTTCTTCCATAAAGAGCCTCATACGGTGCCATTCCAATACTAGAGTGAAAACTGTTATTGTAGGTGAATTCTAGGAATGGCAAGTGATCATCTCAGTTGGCCTTGAACTCTATAGTATAAGCTCTCATTATGTCCTCCAATGTCTAAATTGTCCTCTTCGATTGCCCATCTGTTTGAGGATGAAAAGTAGTACAAAAATGCAATTTGGTTTTTAATGCTCCTTGTAAGCTTCCCCAAAAATACAATGTAAACCGTGGATATGTATCTGATACTATTGATAATGGTACCCCCATGCAACCTTACAATCTCAGAAACGTATAAAGATGCTAACTTGTCCAAATAATATGTTATTTGAATAGGTAAAAAGTGAGCTGATTTAGTAAGTTGATCAACTATAACCCATACTGTGTCATGTTTTTGAAATATTCGTGGCAACCCAATTATAAAATCCATCGTTATTCTCTCCCATTTCCACTCTGGTATCTTTAATGATTGTAATTTCCCCACAGGTGCTTGATGTTTAGCTTTAACTTATTGACATGTCAAACACTTAGCTATAAATTTTGCCCCATCTTTCTTCATTGTTGGCCACCAATAGAAAGGCTTCAAATCTCGACACATCTTAGTACTTCCGGGGTGCATCACATAAGGAGCAGTATGTGCTTCATTCATAATTTGTCTTAATAATTCTCTAATACCTGGAACATATAAATGATTTCCAATCACTAATATACCATCTCCTCTAATTGTAAACTGTAATTTAATTCCCGCTTCCACTTTTTCTTTCATCTTTTTTAAGTATGGATCTTCCATTTGAGCACTTCCAATTTAATCTACTAATGACAATCTGACTTGCAATGTAGCCATTATGTGATTTTCCCTAACATCAAGATTAATATTCATTACTCTCAATGCCACAAGATTCTCCCTTTCATAGCAAATTTTTCCAGCCATAATCTCTACCGTTTTGCGACTTAAAGCATCTGCTACTACATTCGCCTTTCCCGGATGGTATTATATAGTGCAACCATAGTCTTTCAATAGCTCCATTCGTCTTCGTTGTCTCAAATTTAACTCTTTCTGTGTGGAGATGTATTTTAAACTCTTGTGATTGGTGAAAATAGAAAATGTCTCCGCATATAAGTAATGTCTCCAATTCTTCAATGCATGAATAATCGTTGCTAGCTTCAAGTCATGGGTAAGGTAATTAGCTTCATGAGTTCACAATTGTCTTGAAGCATATGCGATCACTTTCCCATTTTGCATAATAATACACCCCAGTCTTTGTCCCCGAAGCATCTGTATACACAATAAATCCTCCAACTCTAGTTAGCAATACTAGTACTGGAGTAGTAGTAAAAGTTTCCTTTAACTTTTTAAAACTCCGTTGACATGTCTCGGTCCACCGAAATTGCACATTCTTCTTCAATAGATTTGTTAAAGGCCTTGCAACAATAGAAAAGTCTTGCATAAATCTTCGATAATATCCGGCCAATCCCAGAAAACTCTGAATCTTTGTCATATTCTTAGGTGCTTCCCACTCCATAATGGCTTTAATCTTCGATGGATCGGGTTTCACACCTTCCTTCAAAATAATATGCCCAATGCAATTTTTTCCATTAAAAACTCACATTTGCTGAATTTGGCATACAACTGTTGCTATCACAATATCTATAAAGCTGTTTGGAGATGTTGTTCATGCACTTCTTTACTTGAAGAATAAATGAAAATGTCGTCAATAAAGATAATCACAAACTGATATAGATACTACTGAAAAGTCTTATTTATTAATGATATGAATGCAGCGGGTGCATTTATCAATCCGAACGGCATAACTAAAAACTCATAATGGTTGTATCTAGTTCAGAATACCGTTTTAGAAATAGAAGAATCGATCACCCAAAGTTGCCAATATCCTAATCTCAAATCAATTTTTAAAAATACTGTAGCATCCTTTAATTGATCAAGTAGATCATTAATTCTCGGCAATGGGTATTTGTTCTTTACTGTAATTCTATTCAACTGTCAGTAGTCAATACACAAGCATATACTACCATCCTTCTTTTTTACAAATAAAACTGGAGCTCCTCAAAGTGATATACTTAGTCTAATGAATCCATTCTCTAGCAACTCTTTTAACTGCTTCCTCAGCTCTTTCAACTCCGTAGATGCCATTCTATATAGAGCAATGGATATCGGTGCTGCTCCTGAAATAGTCTCAATTTCAAAGTTAACTTCTTGATATAGAGGTAATCCTAGTAATTCATCTAGAAATACATCAAAATAATCTCTAACTATCGGTACCTCTTTTACCTCTGGACTAATTTGGGTCATATCCACTATGTTAGCTAAGTATGCTTTACATCCCTCTCTAATCAAATGAAATACTACAACCGTTGAAATCAAATAAATAGGCACAACTTTTCTCTCACCCACTAGAACTATCTTTTCCTACCCCACAATATCTATAATCACCTCATTCGTATAACAATTCACAATTGCACGGTGTTTAGCTAACCAATCCATACCCAATATAACATCAAATTCCTCTAGCTTAATAACTATCAAATCCGTATTTAAAATCTCACCACCTACTAGTATAAGGCATGCTTTCATAATTGAATTCATTACTACAATACCCCAAGTAGGCATAGAAATAGATAAGTTATGTTCTAGGGGTTCAATAATACCATGCACTCTTGATGCAAATTCATGCAATACAAAGGAACATGTAGATCCTGGGTCTATCAAAATAAAATCTTCATCGTCAAAGATAGTGAAAATACCAGTGACCATATCTAGAGCTGCAGGAGCTTCTTGCTAAGTTATGGCATAAATCCTTACTTGACCTTGGGATGGACCAGCAGATCTTGCTTGAGTCGAAGTGCCATTACCAATTCCTCTACTACCTCGACCTCTTCCTCGACTGCTCAAGGTGCATTCTCTCCAGCACTGCTTTACACCATCATTTGGGATCCTTCTGCACTCCTTCTTACCAAATAATCTCTAATAAAGTGGCCATATTGACAGTAATGATAGCATGCACCTGGTCTAGCATTATAGCATTCGCCCGAGTGAATCTTGCCATATTTATTGCATACTGGAGTTAATGCACCACTTATTTATCTACCTTGCCCTCTTCGGCCATTAAATCTTCCAAATCCTCTATCGAATGATCATCCTCTAGATTGGTTGGATCGACTCATGGCTCTTCCTCTGAATTCACTCCTCTGAAATCTAGAGCCTCTAAAGGATGAACTGCCACTAGTTCGAGTCGAAGTAGTGAATGAGCCAGTGGTCTTCTTCTTCTTGGCTTTAACCTCATTCTTTTATATGATCATCTCTTCAGCTCTTAAAGAAGTCTCTAACACTTCTCTATAAGTTGGGGGTTTAATTTCCATCTTCTCCCGAACTTCTAGGTTCAAACACCGCTCAAACTTATTCCTCTTTAACTCATCAGCGGCTACCTCCTCTAGAGCATACTTGGATAGCCTTACAAATTGCACTTTATAGTCAGCCACGGATATATTACCTTGTTTCAACTCAAGAAACTCAATATTCTTCCTATCCCGGTATACCACTGGTGTGTATTTCTCTGCAAACTCTCTTAAAAATTCCTCCAAAGTTAAGGTCATTAGCACATTTTTGCTTTCCGGCACCGTGTCCCACCAATCTAGAGCATCTTGCTCAAATAGGAATATGGCATAGCTAACCTTCTTCTCAGTGGTGCATTCAAACCTATCAAAGATCCTTTCAGTGCTTTATAGCCATTCCTGAGATACCGCAGGGTTAGTAGTACCCGCAAAGGCTTTAGCACGTTACTTCTTTATCTTCTCATAGGTTTCATCTACAATATTTCCTACTGGTGGTTGACCTATAGTCCTCATCATCTGAATAAACTATTGCATAAAAGGATATACAGCTGGTGGAGGAACTTGGACTTGAGCTTATTCAGGCCTATGAACTGACTCAGATGACTCTTCGGGGTCAATGCGACGTGCTTGGTTATCATCCATCCTAAGATATGTAACGCATATCAACTACATGTCTTCTAAAACTCATGCATGAGATGTCATGAATGCAACATGTTTAGTATCCCGAGGAAATCTAATCCCCGCTCTGATACCACTTAATATAGCACCCTCAAGTACCACATACACGTGTCCAATAAAAAAACTAAAACATATGACATAATAAAAATTTTCTTAAAAGATATATTCTATATAAGTTTATACAATGTGCAAAAATTTTAATTTAAAAAAACATTACATATACATACTCAAGTATCTATAATCTGAATACATATGCCAAAATGCAAAATGCTCATGAAGATGGAGATGTCGACACCAAGTAAGCTGTTGACTCACCTGAGCTCACAACTAAACCACGCTTCAAGCTTTCTATCAACATGCACCTCAATCTAGTCTATCTATTTGTACCTAAAAAATATAATTTATAAATGAATGAGCTTGTGAATTAATAAGCAATTATTAATATAATCATATATATAATACTCCTCAAGAACTAATTAAAGAATATATATAAATAGAATTACTACACATCAAACTACCAAAATTCAGCATAAAGGCTACGTATGGCCGTGCAGGAATTGCGCACGGCTGTGCCTGAGGCATGCCTATTTTGCTTTGGACATGCACTGCCATGTCCAAATGGCACACGACCGTGCCCCCTATATCCGCATGGCTATACCAAAAAGGCACATGGCCATACCTGAGGTCCTAAATTTGATAGCATATATATGCACGGTCGTGTTTTGACATCACATAGCCATGTCTAATAACCTGTATAACATTTCACACATCACAAAAAGATATCTAAACATCAAAATTATATTGTTGGTGTCTCATATACACCAAATCACATCATTTAAAACAATCCACATTCATAATTCTCACATTCAACATATATATAAACACAATGCAAAAATACATGCTTATACAAGTTAGTTATCCGACCGAAATTATCACATGTTTCACACATGAAGAACACGTTTGTTTTATTCCTCACATTTTTCATATTTTTCATATACAAGTGGCCATTCCTGAGACTCTCTACCCAGCTCAGTCTCAGATCTCACATGAATGGCCACATCTGAGACTCTCTACCCAGCTCAGTCTCAGTTTCATATTCAGTGGAGGCTCTCTGCCCAGCTCAGTCTTCACTATCATACATATTCCTCACATTCCTCACATTAATCATTATGCATATGTATTTCACCATTCTCACAATATACCATATATAATCATATCATATTAAGTGGCTTACACCCTTAGGTGCCAATATTCACTTCTACTACAACACATGCTCAATCGATCATTCAGTAGTCTCACAACAATATATACCTATGTTCATCATTCTTTCTCACAACAATATATATATATATATATATTCATCATTCTTGCCACTTAAATGGCATCCACAAATCAACATAATTAAACAACTATAGTTATTTGAAAATCAATATATGTAAGTATTATATTAATAATTACTTACTAAAAAGTTTTAACTCCTTTTCAAATAAAAGCTCTCCTTATTGAGTAGGATTTCCTCTATCTTTTTCAACTCCTACATATACTAATATCAACAAGCAAGCATTACAATTCATTCTGAAATTACAAAGTGCAACTAAATGCTCAAAGGTTTAATATAACCTAAAGATTCACGTACAAATCCAATAACCCCCAAATTTCTACTAAAGCTAGGGTTATGAATCTAATTCTAATTTCAATTATAATCACTCAATTTAGACAAGTATAGAATTAATTATAGATTTTAGATTCTATTCGGCCAAAACAGAGCATTAAGGTGAGCAATAAAATGTCTGGCCCTAATTGCCCCACCTAGCAATAAAATCAGTCCAAACACATAACATAGAAAATGTAGAGGACTCTCTAAAGTTTCTAGGGAGTCTAACCATGCTCAAATCAGAGCTCTATAGCTCTAGTTAAAGTAAAAATAATGAGACTGAAAAATAGAGGAACATAACCCAAATTTAACCAACAACCAAACTCAACTTAAATCAATTAAAAACACAAGAAAAGCTTACCAATTAAGCCTCCAATGGATTAAAGACCTTTTAATGCTTTCCAAAGCTATGAATTAATCACTTGAACAAGCTCATAAACTCTCCAAAAATCACTCAAGAAGCTCTCTTATTCATCTTTTTCAAAATCTCTACACCACATATACTAACACACACACACCAGCCAATCAAAAGACTCCATTTGGCCTCCTCTAAAGTCTTCTATTTAATTATGCATATATATCACTTATCAATGTATATTTATCTCTTAATAACTAAAAATCATCACAATTACTCACTAACTCCTTAATGAAATGAAATTATTTCACAATAGCCTTAAACTTTCTATTGTGATAAATCAGTTCAAACTTTTTTTATAATCTAGTCATTCTCTACAACTTATACCCAATCTTAAACTTAAATGAGATTTACTAACTCTTATACATAAAATAAAATACTTACGTCACACACACGTATGCTAAAGGGCGGGTATTGCAGTAGATCTTTATTGGTAAAAATAATAGTCTCCTCAGGTTTCTACATCAAAAAGTGAACCATTTGCTCTAGTGTAGTGCTGGTTGGAATCCTTTTCTCATTTAAAGCCTGTACCATTGCATCTCTATGAACCTTAGACTGCATGAAAAGCTCCTAAATTCTGGCCACAGTTTCAGTTTTCTATAGTGGTTCTTTTTCGGGTTCTCCTTCTTCTTTCACATCTTTAGCTTCAAAATCTGACTCCCCTTTCTTAACTGGCTTGCTCTTTTCTTTTCCCTTCTTCTTTTCCACTTGACTGACTTCCTCCTGCTTTTCATCCTCATCCTCCCACATATCAATTCCTCCAGCTCCTTCTTCGTCTGAGGAAGTCCAAATGTCTAGTGTGTTCACAAAAAGACCCCCACCCTGGCTAGCTTCGGGTTAAGTTGGTTCAAGGTCAACAAAGAAGTTCATCACTTGTTCTTCTGTTAAACTAATACCAATTATCAGGATTTATTAATTTAGTGGTGGTACATTTTGATAATTTAGTAAGGGATTTGTTTGGGTATTTAATTTTTTAGTTTCAGGGTCTACTAGTTTACCAGAGTCGATGAGGTCTTGGATTTCGTGTTTGAGTCTAGTGTATTGGTCGGTGTCATATCTAATAACTTAATGGTATTTGCAGCACAGTTTTAGGTTGGCATTAGGAAGTGGTGTTTTTAGTGGTAAATGTTAAAGTCATTTCTTCTCAATAAGCTTCTCTAGAACTTTGGAGAGGGGCCTCCCAAGATTGGAAAATCTCCTGGGTTGTCCAATGGCATTGATCTGGACATTACAGCTTGGTCCCTATTTGCCCCTAGATCTTCCTCCAAACAGCTTCCTCACCTGGGCCACATCTGCCTCTGTCTGTACCCTAAACCTGTATAGCTCCTCAAAGTTCCTAATTCTCAAATCCTTCAATTTCTTGGCAAGTGGTGGAGCACATCCCTCAATTGCTATTAACAGTTGATCAGCTTCCACTAGGCGGTGTCTCACCTGAGCTAGTTTGCCCTTCCACTTAGTCATATAGTCAACAAAGGTCTCGTTGAACTTCTACCTAGTGTTTTACAGATCCCTCAATGATACCTCCAACTGAGAATTCAGCCCATATTGCTTTATAAATGCTGAACACAATTCTTTCCAATCTGTCTGCACATGGGATTCCAAAGAGTAATACCACCGGATTGGCGCACCTTCTAGTGATATAGGAAACTGTTTCATAATATGTGGTTTACTTAAGCCGATTGCCTTCATATAAGTAACATACTGTTTCAAATGCAGGTGCGGATCTTTAGTGCCTGAGTACTTCTTCATATCAGGGAACTTGAATTTCTTTGGCAGTGGATCTTCATCGTCTAAGTCCAGGTCATTGTAATCCATCGAGGTATCCATCCCCTTCTCTTTCATCATCAGCTGCATTTGGGATACCATTTTAGCCATTTTCTTAGCCCAACTCTATTTTTTAGCATCCTTAATAGGTTAAAATTCTTGCCTAGGAGGATCAACAAGCACAATTTCGAGATCATCATCATCTACATCCCTGGGTTTCACAGTGACTTCAGCATCAAGATTAATTAGTTATTTTTGTTTGGCTGCCTGAAGCATTTCTCATATTGTTTCCTGGATAATAGTTCTGGTCTCAGCTGCTATTTATTCCCTTAACTATTTTTTGAAAGCCTCTACATCAAACTCTGCTATTGTTGTAGCTAGTCGGGTAGTTCTTACTAGTCGACCGTCTTGTGTCTGTGTCCAAACAGAGGGCGAAGGATTTATGTCTGTAAAATAAAAGGTTAGAAATATACATGATGTGTATGCATGATATGCAAGTGATTTTTTTTTATTTTTCAAAATATTATCAAGGCAATCAAACAACACATAAGTCTCAATAACCAAATCTTCCAACCTTATTTCTCCCACACACGTGTTCAAAGTGAGTCACTTGTCCTAAAATTTTTGTCTGAGTTTTAATTATCATCGGAGGTTCATGCAAATCTCTCGGGACGATAACAACAAATAAGTAGCAAATCTTATAAATAAAACTAAAGTCCAACGTAATGGGCTATAATAGAGAGGTAGGACCCAACTTAAAATAGTCCATTATTATTGGGCTCGAGCTTTATTAATAAGACTACTATATGGTATTAAACATATCCATTTTAGAAAAAACTTAAGGGTAGTTACTATGCCACTACATGAGCTGAATCTCGAGTAAGGTCAAAAGTTCCCACAGTTTTATACTCTCTTTCCGTCTCTCCACTCAAGGGTCCGAACAACGTACTCAATTATACTTTACTGTGAGTGACATTAGCTATATACCCTACCACCAGATTTGAATGAATATCAGGCAGTAGAGCAACAACTATAGTCGGGTTATTTGGGACTGTGTGTACATTATGTGATAAATGGTGTAGTGAATGCAGAAGGACTAACTATATAATTAAAAATAACAAAACACAGAACACTGGAATCAGTTTCTCTATCCCCAGTGGAGTCACCACTGTAGGCAGCGGAGTTCATCGCGCGCTCAAGTATTTGGCAACTACGGCACTGTGCGGGGTCAGGGCTCACTAGGAGTACAACTTTGGGCCTTTTGACGGGCTTTGGTTAGAGATTGGAGTCACCATCCGGGTGAAATTCGGGACACTTTTACAATATCTAGATCCCACGGAGAGAGCCCAACAGCTATCCTCAGAGATTTGGTCTGAAAATTGGGTATGGGCTTTTGAATGGCCCACCTAACCTTGCGACCGGCCTCCGTTTGTGTTTTATATTTTATTATTTTTAATTATTTAATTACTCCTTTAATTACATGCAAATGGCTGTTCAATCCAAATAAATTTTAAATTTTACAATTTAGTCCAAGTTTATTTAAATTAGTCCATTTTTATGAAATTTAGTCCTAATTCATTCATTCATTCACATACACCATTTATAGCAAATAAAATATGAAAAATTAAAAATAATAGCAAAATTAAAACACACATAAAGAAAAGAAGGAAGGAGAAAAGATTACAACCCTTTTTTTATGTAATTAAATAATAATAATAAATCTAATAAACTAAAGTCTAAAATAATGGTTTAAACCATTATTCATTCAGGGCTGCCATCCAAAGAAAAAGGTTTAGAACTCTAGAAGATAAATCCTACAAGAAAAATGCAAGAATTAGCAAATAAATAAAAGAAATAAAAATAAAATAAACAAGCTATAGAGGCGGTGTCTCATCAAGGGAGACTTCGTCTTTCGTTCAACGGTCCAATTTTTAAATTTCAAGTTTACGCAATAGAGGCGGTGCCCCTATAAGTAGAGGCTGCGGCTCTACGAAGAGGCGTCGCCTTTGTGCCTTTTGTAATTATTACATATTTAAATTTATCAATTACTCATCCAAAATATGTACACACGGGTAAACAAGTCTGTATTCGGCAAGGAAAACAGTTCAACTAAACACTGCAACCACAAAATAATAAAAAATGTGAGAATTTAGAACCGAAAATATAAAAATAAAAGAAGAGAATTTACTGAAACCCAAAAGGAAAATACTTAGCCCTCAGATTTTGATTTGGAATGCCCTTATACTCTGACCAATGTTGAATTCTCGCTCCCTATCTTTTGGCTTTTGGTTTTTTTTCTAGGATCTTTTTACTGCCTTTTTTTTTCTTGGTTTTTTTCTACCCGAAAAAATCCTCTCCTCCCTTTAATTATAGAGATTAATCTCTCTATTTATAGAGAGATTAATCTTGCCACTTTCCTCTTCCTTACTCTCCTGAACGTGGGAGAGGAGTTACAGAACGTGGGAGAATCCTACATTCTATAATTAATGCCATTTATATTTTTTTATAACAGAAGGAGATGAGGTGGCGCATCCGTGATTTAAATTCACATAGGCGACGCCTCTGTGATTTTGGGCTATGGGTTTATGGGCCAGCTGTGGGCTATTTGGGCTTGGTTCCCTCTTGTGGGTTTGGGCTTCATTTTGGATTGTGAGTGTGTTTGGGCAACTCTTAAGTGGGTCAGAATCCAATTCCTTTGCTGAGTTTGACTTACGTCTCATTTTTCATCATTGGGTTTTTCTTTACAGGTCGGGCTAAACTAGATGCCCACAGGATCATTAAGTTAAAATTTAAAATTTTATAACTACTACTATATTAAGTTATAATATGTCCCCCATAAATAGTTTAAGTGGCAAAAAAGTATGAATATCAAATGTGTCGATCATGATTCGATTTTCAGTTTTTCTGATTTTCCCCCTCCTTATGGTAGATAATTAAATTACTACAACTAGTTCAAAAAAAACTATAATCTCGTTGTAGTAATAAAAAAAAATTTGGTCCTAATAGTATGACTACATATGGAGATATTGTTTTTTTTATTAAATTCGGCATTTCATTTCACTAAATAAAAGAGTTATAAAGTTCAGTATAGTAAATACTGAAAATAACTCTAACCATAAACAAAGGATATTTTTTCCTAGAAATATATAAAATAAAAAGTGAACAAACTATAATATCCTTTTTTGAGGATACAGGAAGAAATCTTCTTGGTCTGGAACATCATACTGATGCGATGAAGGAGTCTGATCGGAGCGGGATCTGACTATTTTCTTCAAGCATCCACCATCTTGAACTGTCACCATCTTGATCTACCAATCCATAGCTCCATTAGACAGATCAGATGATTTAATACAGAATTAAAACTCAATTACAAAAAATTATTTAAAGTTGAAAAAACCACACTAATTTGAGATAAAACTCAAATATATCTATTATTTAGTTACAAAATGAATGGTTTTTGGTGATTTTTGACCAAAAACCATCCAAAACTATTAACTCTTGAAGACTTAGAAGAAAAACACGCAGACCAAAAAGAAGAAAATGAAGAGCAAAGGAAAGAAAACTCAGGGCAAAGAAAAATGCAGAGCAAATGCAGAGCAAAGGTGAAGAAGAAGGCAAGTTAGGCGAAGAAGAAGACCAGGTAGGTGAAGAATAAGACCAGGTAGGTGAGGAGAGAGTGAGAGGTGAATAAGAGGTATTTCGCTATCTGAGCTATCTCTTCTGTTGTTTCTTATAATGATATTCCTTTAATTGTCCCCATATGGAGAGATTTTAGTGTATATCTACTCAATAAAAGTAATTTAATTAATATGTTTAGTTGTTTCAAATTTCAGTCTTTATAATTTTTATTGTGAAAAATAAGAAAATATCTATTTTCTATTAATTATGTAGTTTATTATT
>CATIWO010010481.1:0-12334 GCA_949673435.1 Macaranga tanarius | reverse complement strand
AACTCACCCTCATCACTCTCAACTACAGTCATACCACCCTTTTTAGGCACACATTGTATTGGGCTTACCCATGCACTATCAGAAATAGGGTATATAATTCCTGCATCTAATAATTCAACTATCTCTTTTTTCACCACATCCTTCATATGAGGGTTAAGCCTACGCTGCCTCTCCGTTATAGGCCTATGTCCATCCTCCATATAGATTCTATGCATGACAATGGATGGACTAATTCCCTTTATATTGAAAATTTGCCAACTAATAGGTCTAATCCTACCCTTCACCACTTCACTTACTTTTCTCTCTTGTTCCAAAGTTAATTTGTTAGAGATAATTATGGGAAGAGTATTATGTTCACCCAAGAATGTGTATCTTAATTGGGTAGGCAATGGTTTTAATTCTAATTGAGGTGGTCTTTCAATGGATGGAGGAGTAGGATTATCACTCCTCAACAAGAGCTCCGGTTTAACATAATTAGTTTCTATTTCTCCCTCATCTTCCTTTCCTAATGTCAAACCCTCTTTTGGCTCATTTTCATTACTTAGAGATTGTTTCATGCACTCATCAATGACTTCCACTCTCATGCAAGACTCATTATCAAAAGGATATTTTAGCATTATAGACATATGAAACTCTACACTCTCAGTTCCTACTCTTAAGGTAAGTTTGCCCTCATAAACATCAATGAGTTCCCTTCCCGTATTTAAGAATGGTCTCCCTAGTATTATTGGACAATTTAAATTAGCCTCATAATCTAAAATAACAAAATCTACAGGGATAATGAACTTATCTACTATAACAAGAACATCCTCCACCACTCCAAAAGGTTTCTTGATCGAATGGTCGGCTAATTGCAAAGTCATACCCGTTGATGTGACATCTCCAAGTTCCAATTTCCTGAAAAGAACAAGAGGCATCAAATTAATGCTTGCTCCTAAATCACATAAGCATCTAGGAAATTCTTTATCACTAAGAAAACAAGGTATAGTGAAACTCCCTGGATCTTTAAGCTTGGCTGGAATCTTACGTGAAATAATGGAACTACAAGTCTCGGTGAGCGCTACCATTTGATTCTCTTCCCACTTTCTCTTGTTGGTGATGATGTCCTTAAGATACTTAGCATAAAGAGGCATTTGAGAAATAGCCTCCGTAAATGGTATGTTCATTTGCAATTTTTTGAATATCTCCAAAAATTTTGCAAATTGTTGTACATCTTGTGCCTTTCTCAACCGTTGAGGAAATGGTATCCTTAGTGGTTCTAATGAAGTAGGAATCTCTTTCTTATGCACCTCATCCCCTTTTATTTCTTCTTCCTTGTCATTCACTAATTCTTTGGCGAGTTGCTCACCAACCTCTTCATTCAACTCCTTATTATCATTAGCTTGATTCTTTAGCTCCTTACCACTCCTTAATGTTATTGCTTTTAATTGCTCCCTCGGACTGGTCTCCATATTGCTTGGAAGGCTACCTTGTGGTCTAATGGCCAAGGCATTATCGAGTTGACCCAGCTGTACTTCAATATTATGAATAGAAGAAGTATGTTTTTTTTCTATTTGATCAAACTTCATCTTCATTCTCTTGTGATTCTCATCTTAACCCACCATTTTAGCATTCATAGCATCAAGAAATTTATCTAACTTCAACTCTAAGGAAGCTAACCTATCATATTGAGTACCTTGATACCCCATTGGACCTTGCCTTGGCATATTATTGAACCCTTGAGCAGTATTATTATTGTTACTCCATGAAAAATTAGGGTGATTCCTCCACCCTGGATTGTAAGCATTGGAGTAAGGGTTGTTTTGTTTCCTTGCTTGTCCTTGGTTTCCTACAAAGTTTACGTGCTCTTCACAATTGTCACCTTGCATGCCGAAATTTGCCATATCGAACTCTCCACTCACATGTCCCATCATAGAACAACCCTCACTTGGCACTTGAGAGTTGGATAGAATAGAAGTAGCTCTCATATTCAAGTCACCAAGTTGCCTTGATAAGTTAGAAATTTGTGCTTGAAGTGAAGCAACCACATCCCCTCCATTCTTAGCTTGCCTTGGTGGATTAAGCATCTCCGATGGCCACAAACAATTGTTATTATCCATTTCTTCTAGCAGCCAAAACAAAACATCTACTGTTTTTCTCATCAAAGAACCACCCACAGCCACATCTATAGTGTCTCTTGTGGATCTTGCAACCCTATTGTAGAATGTCCATATCAAAACATCCCTTGGCAAGCCATGATGTGGGCAACTCCTTTGCAACTCCTTGAACCTTTCCCATGCTTCACATAATGATTCATGTTCAAATTGTTGAAAGGAAGTGATCTCCTTGATAATCTTAGTTGTCTTAGCCGGTGGGAAATACTTAGCTAAAAATGCTTTTGCCAACAAGTCCCAAGTAGTAATAGATGTCGGTGGTTGTGAATTTAACCATGCTTTTGCCCTATCTTTGAGTATAAAAGGGAACAACCTCAGCCTAACTACATCATCAGACACACCATTGTACTTAAATGTGTCACAAATCTCCAAAAAGTTAGCAATATGGACATTTGGATCCTCATTAGATAACCCATAAAACTACACACTTGATTGAAGCATTTGCAAAAGCGCTGGTTTAATCTCAAAATTGTTAGCATTAATAGTTAGCCTGGTGATGCTTTGTTGTGCCCCATCCAGACCCGGCGTAGCCGAATCCAACAATGTTCTCTTTGGTTCTTGCGGATTCTCCATTGCTTCTTGTTCGTCTCTACTTTTCTTTCTAATCTCTCTTTCTAATCTTGAAATCTCTGATATGTAGACAAGAGACTCTATTCTTTTGCTACGAGTATTGTGCATTCACTTTTAAAGAAATCTGCAAGAAATAAAATTGCACACTTAATAATACAATTCAATAAACAAACAAACAAATTATCTAATATAATTAACACGTATGGTGCCTTAAATCAAGCCAAACAAAATTAATATTTGTGTTAACCCAATTTAATCCCCAGCAACGACGCCAAAAACTTGTTTGTGCATAATTTAAAAATGAAATACCCGCAAGTATACGAGATCGAGATAGTAGTAAATGGTGCATACAAGTGTCGTATCCCAAAGGAATTAAATGAGCTAGCCACAAATTAAGTTTATTTAAAACTTGTTTGAGGCTCAAATAATTTAATACAAGAGTTCTAATTAATAAAAATAAAAGCTAAAACACAATATACTACTTTAACTAAATTATATAATTATTCATATTAAATTCTAGGCAACAACAACACGTAAGCAATAATAACAATGGTTGGGAATTATCTTTTAAATCATTTTCCATGTAATTAAATTTTTCGTCAAAGTAATGCAATTCCTTAAGGCAATAATATATCAACTTACTCTTTCAAATGTAAGTTGTTTAAACATATATTTGTTAATTTAAATATCATGGCTTAACTTTCATCCTCACTCATAACAATTTAAATAACTCACACATATTATAAAATAAAGGTTAACTCAAATTAAGGATATGAATAATCTAAGTTATCTCTAATCATTAAATCAATTCATGATATGTTTATTTCTTCTATTAATATTACCATCTTTCAACGTATAACACTAATTGAGATCATATTTAAATTGGCCAAAAATAAATAAGCAATAAGAACAATAAACATAAAATACATTCTTTGAGAAATCAATTAACTTTCATTAATAAACAGAGATGGTTCTTGACATGAAGATAACTCCCAACAACAACAATTAATCTATATCCATAGAATTAAAATAATACAAGGAGATGTAGTAAAAGTTACACAATGCTGGAAATAAGAAAGAAAACACCCGAACTCGAATTGTGCTTTTTTTCTTCAATCTTTTCTTTTCTCCTTCGTAATATTTCTTCTCTGGCTCAATTGTTTTCTGTTGCTGTTTTTTCATCAAAATAATAATCTGCTCGAATATTTATGCTTCGAAAGTTTATAAATGAAAGGGTACAAAACAAAAGTCATATACTTTGGCCCGAAGAAATGTGACTTGTCTGAAAGGTCGTATCTTTTCTTGCCTATGGCGAGTCGTGAAGCCATTGTCGTCTCTTGAAGCTTATGGCTGACTCGACTCGTGAAGCAGGATGAAGACTTGCCGAGTAGTGAAGCTAATTCCTCTGTCTCGACTCATGAAGCAGGATGAAGCATTGTCGAGTCGTGAACTGCATAGAATGCATGCATGAGGCTAAGCCAAAGGTCACGACTCGTGAAGACCAAAGAAGGGATTGCCGAGTCATTACGATAACTCTTATGTGTCGACTCGTGAAAATGCACTTTTAAGTTGCTGACTCGTGAAGAAAATTGGATCCTGCCGAGTCACGCTGAGTCTTGCCTCTTTCATCTCCTTTGACCTCTAATTGACTTCTATATAACCATTTAACTTTCCAAAACATTAAATAAACGAACAAAACATTAGAGGACCATACAAATGCATATATATTTAATCGACATCAATGACAACTAAAAGGTTGTGTGATAATTAATTAAATGCATTATAATTAAGTTAGAATGTAAACTTAATGCAACCGAATTATGCATGAAATATACTAAATTTACTATGCTAATTACTACATATCATTAATATTGATTAAAAAGTTGAGATTTAAAATTGAATTTAAAAGACATTAGGTTGGTGAGAGCCGGTAAACTTAGTGTTAATTAATTCCCAATTAATTATAGGTTTATCAGAGAGGAAAATCTATGATTCCTAAGATCCCTTCAAAATGAATTAAGATTAAGCAAACCTAGTTAGTTAATCAATCTTTTGAAATGGTCAATTTAAGAATAAGAACCCTAGATTTTAAACTTTAATTGAATTTGAGTTTTTTTTTATTTTGATTTAGTGTTAGTTCTTAAAGAATCCAAACTCTATTTCATTGTCTAAACAAACAAACATAGTGAATATTTCAGTATTCAATTTTTCAATCTCTGTGGGATGATATTTTATTACTACTGGTTGTGATTCCGTATGCTTGCAGATTTGTACTCATCACGAGTCCCTACACTCACAAACAAAACGGGTAACAACACTCTTACAAATCACGTAAGACGATTCCCTATACTAGCAAACAAAACAAGTAACGACACTCGTACAAATAATATAATATGAGTCCCTAAATTCGCAAACAAAATAAGTAACAACACTTGTACAAATAACATAAGATGAGTCTATACACTCGCAAACAAAAAAAGTAATGACACTTATACAAATAACGTAAGAGGAGTCCCTAAACTCGTAAATAAATCGAGTAACGACACTCATACAAATAATGTAAGACAAGTCCCTAAACTTGTAAACAAATTGAGTAATGACACTCGTACAAATAACGTAAGACAAGTCTTTAAACTCGCAACACTCGTACAAATAACGTAAGACAAGTCCCTAAACTCGCAAACAAATCGAGTAACGATCTCATAAAAATAAAAAGATGAATGCCTACACTCGTAAATGAAATAAGAATACGTATGAATAAAAGACGTATCCATATACTTGCACAATCAAAAATGAGTAATAATGCTCGGATGAGTCCCAATACTCGCAGATACGAAGACAATACTCGAAGCAAGTTATGATATTCAAAAGATTATCAAGTACAAAAATAAGACAAGTATCTAATACTCACAAACCGCAAGAGATTTTTACTTGGAGCTCAGTGCATAAAGTTTCTTACATACAATTAAAAAGTGAAAACTGAAAATGAGATTTTTCATTAACTAATCCAAAAGTTCAGTACAAAATTACCCTTATAAGGCGAGAAATAAAAAAGCTAAAACCAAAAGCTACTCCTTTGAAGGCAAAACACCGCTTGCACTGATCAAAGGACCCCTAGTAATTTCTAAAACGGTAGGAGATTCCACAGCAGGGTTGATAGCCTCAGTTTGAATGGTCGAATGACTTTCTCGTGCAGTAGTCACTGCCTTTTCTTTTTGAATTACTTCACTTAAATCCTGAAGAGAGATCTTGTGAATAGGCATAAAATCAATATTAGAATACTACAAGGACAATATTTATTGGCACTCTGATTTTATAGCTTACATAAAATCAACGGGGAGACCTTGGAAGCCCTTTTTATCGGTCAAATGCGCCTCCTTCAACTGACGAACCTCTTCTTTATAAGCAGCAATTATTTTATCTTGCTCAATGATGGTTGAACTCAACCTAAAGACAAAACTTTAGAGATCTATGTTCTCCTTCTTCTTAATCTCTAAGCTCATCAGAGCACTGTCTTATTCGACTTGAATAGTATCAAAAATCTCCTTAGCTTTTCGGAGATCATTTTCATGCTCTATAGTGAGTTCATTGATCTTTTGATCAAAAAGGCTACATTTGCTCTTATGAATGTAGCGAATGTTATCCATTCGCAAAACTCCCTGGATAGCCTGTTAAGTTCAGAGGCATTAAAATTAAGATCGAAAGAACTAAAACACGAGGGCATTTATTAAAAGAAATACCTCCATTATACTTAAGACCACTTGGCTCTTAAGGCCGTTCTCATTTGTAGCCTCCCACCGGAGCATATCCTTCTTCAAACGGTGACATTCCGAGAGGTGACCTCGAACTAGTGGATTAAAGATACTCGGATCTCCAATCCTCTTCTCTATCCAGGGCACTGGATTAGGACAAGCTTCTAATCTAAGGCATTTAAACTGAATGTCCCCCTCATCTGTGGTGGGTTTATAAGTACCTTCTGAACCCTTTGCCCGTTTCCCCTTTTGTTTGTTCGTAGTTTCGGTTTCCACACGAGCAGGGGGAGAAAGCTGAACCCCATAATCCTCAATGCTGATAGGTTGAATGACCGGGTTGGCAGGAACTTCAGGAGTTTCATCTATAATATCGATAATATCTTTCATGAAATCATCAAGCAGATTAGCCATCTACACAATGGAAAAGAAAAAAGTTAGAAAAATACCTCTGGATTTTGGAACTCCATTTATAATATCGTAAACACCAGCATCGGTTGGATGCTCATGCCTAAACATAAATTTTTCAACATAAATGATGGCAAAGGGCTCCAAAGCGGAACACCGTGAGTGAAGCTCCGCAAGAATAGTTAGATCTTTCTGCTCTATAAATTCTAACGATCATCTAACTATTTGAGGTTCGTTCACCCATATCACCGGTACTTATTGGAAATCAGTTTCACGCTCGATGAAGAAGAATTTATTTCTCCAATCTCAGCTGATGTCAGATAATTTTTTGAACAAACCGAAATCGGGTATACTAGACATATATAAGAGGTAAGATCACCTTTCTTTTTTATCAAAGAGAATATATACCTATGCATTTGAACTGTAGGTTCATGACCACGTGAACGAATAAGTTCACAAAAAGCAATAAGGAACCTATATCCGTTCGGGTGTAATTGACCCAAAGCAAGATTATAGGCACGAAAGAATAGTTTCAAGAAATGATCTAAAGGAAAGCGGAGACCCCCTTCTAATTGATCAATATAAATAACTATCCTATTCTTTTTGCCATCTTTGCCAGGGTTATGATGAGCTCTAACATGGGAAGTTGCTTGAAAAAATTTATATTCCAGAGGAATATTATATTTCTTCCTACACTTTTGAATAACTTCCTTAAGAAGTTTTGGAGGGAAATCAGAAGGATCTAAGGGTAACCTAGGTGCCATTAAACAAAATATTTTGAGAACACAGATAGAGAAAAATAAAGAAAAAAAGAAGAGAAGGTTGAAGTATTAAAGAATAAGGAAGTGACCTTTGAAGCTTCGAAAGTGAGAATGCAGAAATCGCCTTGAAAATCTAGAGAGAAGGCAGAGTTGTAGAGAGAGAAATTTTGAAGAAAAGTGGTGAAAATGAAAATGACTTGAAGAAGGCTTTATAAAGAAAGGATAATTTTACTATCCCTCACATACCCTTAACGATTGCAATACCAGTATTTCACCAATAAGAAGGGTATTCAAAGAATGAAAAAAATGAAAAGACACCTCAGAAAATGAGGAGACTCGAACAGTTATACAGACATGTGGCAGCTTTATTTATTGAAAAAGTAAAAATGAACCTTTTGAGGTCTCAACAAATGAACCTCTTAAAGGTCAAAATATACGAACCTCTCAAGGTTCAACAAACAAACCTCTTAAGGTTCAACATATACGAATCTCTCAAGGTTTAACTAACGAACCTTTTAAGGTTCAACACATAGAAATCTCTCAAGGTTCAACTAATAAACCTCTCAAGATTTAACACATACGAACCTCTCAAGATTCAACATATGTGAACCCTTCAAGGTTTGAATCTCTGATGCTTCTAAATAAGTAATCTTTTCATCGAAGGGTTTTAACTGGCAGTCTGCAGAATAAAAAGAATCACGATTTTGAAATGGTAGGTGTTATTACCTTCACCGATTAATAGTGCTTTCAAACATAAATATTCAATGCTATTAGAGGAGACTTTTGATAGTTCTAGAAGGCCTATATGAGCCCAAACCCCTAACATTAAGCCCAATGAAAGACTTAATGACCATATGGGATTATATGATAAGGTTCAAGTTATTTAATTAATGAAAGATAAGGATTCTTACATAAATACTAATCTAAATAAGACTAGGTATGTCCTTCTTATGCCTATATATAGGCTTATATTTTTCATTATTGGACATCTTGAATAATTCTCTCTAACTTAAGCATCGAAGAGCCTACAGATCGAAGATCCTAGGTTCATTTAGTATTCTTTGTGCTTTTAGGTACAAGAGAGGAGTTCACATTCATCATTACTAAATCTCTTTTTAAGCCTGAGTATAAATCCATTCCTTGCTATGCTCCTTGGTTAGCAATAATTTCTTGTAAACTTAATGAATTCTCTAAATTATTTCAATTATTTTATGATACTAATAACTAACCTAATAAACTTTTATGCCCCTTCATACCTCTTCACTTTGGTCCTTTTTGGATGTTCAATGATTACAATGTTAACTAACCAATTGGTCATCAGTTTGGGTAAGCATCCTTATAACCAAAAACCTTCCCTTCAGCCTTGATCTCAACCTTAGAAATAATAAATATGGAGTCGAAGTATATAATCCATATATGGCTACTAGGCAATTCAGGCTTTTTCAATCACTCCTATTTCCTATAATAATTCATCTACTTTGAGTGGCTATCACAACTTTTCTCTTCCTTAGCTCAGTTAATAAAATTCTACCTTTTACCTGTTAATCTATGTAAGACTGATTTGTACATAGATTTTTTTAATCAATTCTATGAAAAGCATTTTTATAACCCTTCTTAAGAAATAACCAATCTTCAAATTTAGGAAGCAACCAAATAAAAAAAGGACAATTAATCAAATTTCTTCTTCATTGTAGGAATATACCAAGACAAGACAAGAGGTGAATATATTTAAGAAATTCAAGCCTTTGAATATTTTTATGGTTTCAAGTATAATTACTTAGAGTAAAATGATATGAAATAAAAGATAAAGGCGGTCAAAACTGAATTGATATGAGAATTCCAAATTAGTAGTTACATCAGCTATCTCTGTTTAAGCACTACCTTTCATAAGGCAACTGATCTTGATATTTATGCTAGCATATTTACTAATCAATCTCCTTCACTTGCCACTGCTCCCTTTGGTATTGCTAGTAATATTTTTACTAAGTTAAATCCTAGGAATCCAGTGATGTGGACTAGTAAATTTCTTAGTAATCCTAATATTGATTTATGGACTTTCGTCAATTCATCTTTCACTCACTCATATCTTGATCGGCTAGGTAATTACACTTCCTTTTTACTCAATTTTATTATTTTGTTTGCTAACATTTTCATAAAATTTTCTTTCTAAAAGCAATCCCAATGCCAATCGAGGTGTCCCGCCCTGCTAAAAAGGCTAAAATGATAGCAAATAGGCTAGTGAATAAGCACCCAAGTCCCTATAAATTAGTCTTGAGTTAGACCAAAAGCACTAACCAATATACTCCTTCTAATCTTCCTCTTCCACTTATTACTATTAGGTATATGGCTCTAAAATAACATCAACTTGAAATTAAAGACCTAACTATTGAAGATGTGGCTCCTTAAATAAGTTAACTACTTTTTATTCTTATTGTTGATCCTTCTCCTGCCATTCTAGTTGCTCATGTGGCCTAACCTATCCAATCTAACTCAGGCCATCTTTTTTCTGATGTATTCTTATTTGCTCATATAATCACCAAATAAACTTGACTAATTTACCTAATCAAGCTGTTACATTTCAAATTTCAGTGACCAATATATTTGGTAATTAAAGGCCTGATTGAATGAAGAATTGGATAATGATAATGATGATGAGAGCTCCTATAAAGATATCAGTGTTGGAGCAACTAATGAGGAGATCATGGTCGATTCTTATGAAGCTCAGATAGGATTAGAAATATAAAGAAAAATTAATGAATTCACTTTTCTTTTCAATAACCCAACTCTCTTTTTTCTTGATTCGGACTCCTAAGAAAAGGTTTCTCAGTTGCCTTTTTTCCTCACCGATAACGTTTGATCACCTTTTGGCATTATAAGTTAAAAGGCTTCTATTGATTAGTTGTCAGGTAAGCTTGCCTCTTTTACCAAAGAATTCTAAGATGCTAAGCAGTTCTTAGGTGACTTAAAAGCTAAATTTGAGGAGAAGCAGAAATTGGATGAGTCAGTGCATAAAAATATTGGCTGACATAAAGGTGAAGGAACAAGCCTACGATGAGACCACCCCAAAGATCAAAAATTAAGGTCGAGCTAACTAAGAACAAGGCTAACTTGAAGGAAATTCAAAATGCTCAAAAAGCTATTATGACTTAGGCTAACTTAATGTCCAATAAGCTTGATGACATCTTGAAAAAGAGATCAAGCTTGAGAAAACAGCTGAAGAGGATGGAGAACAAAGTTGAGACTGCTCAATTGGATAAAAAAATGTTACAAAGGACTTAAAAGATTTTTTAAAAAAGTTTTGATCATCTTATATATGATTTATTAAATAACCTTAAGTGAAAATGGATAATTATTCTCTAAGTTTTTTGTGTGGCCTAAATTTTGAGTGTTAGTGATCTAATCGACCATCTTATTGGCATTACTAGTTCAACAATTAGTTTCCTTAGGTTTTTAGTTAGCCTCTAAATGGTTAACTTGGATGCTTAGATATTTTTAGAATAAATGTTTAAGTTCTCGACTTATTTGATAAGTTATTTGTACATTCCATACTTGAGACCAACCATTTAGATATTGATCGATCAACTCAATCTTTATCATGTAATTGGTCTTGTATAAGTTAACTTCTATAGGAACATGGTGTGACTATGTCCAATTTCATCTTACCATTTAAGTACTTATGATTTATGATAGACCTTACATGATAAACTAACTTGATGGCTATATAAAGTGTCATAAAAATTTGAAACAATAAATTTGAATAATCATTTTAAATATTTATAAATAGCAAGTAACAATTAACACAAATGATTGATTACAATATAGAGGTTAGTCTTAATACAAGGAAAATACTAATCTTTTCCTGACCGTCCTTTAGAATTAATTGTATATTAATTAGATTTATACATCTTTAGGTGCTTTTTTAAATCTTGATCGATTATTATCTTCCATAAAAGGGATAATATCTCTTTAAATACTTTTTATTGATCGGCCTTTCATGAGGCTTTCCTTAGAGGTCAATAACGGTAAGCACCTTCTTAACACTTGTATAACAACAAACAATCCTTCCCAATTCGAGCTCTATTTTTCAAGGATGTAACTTTATGATTGAATAACAATAAACAGTCCTTCCTAATTCGGGCTCTATTTTTCAGGGATGCATCTTTATGATCGATTAGTAGAATGACTTTCCATACTAGATCCCTTTCTTTAAAGGTTTTGAACTTCACTCTTTTATTATAAGATCTTTCAACTCACTTCTTTTGAATAAGTATTCGGTGATATGCCTTTAAATATTCTTCGTTGAGACTATTTAATTCTTGAAACATACTTAATGTGTAGTCATTGGTCAATAACTTATGATGTAATTGCCTCCTCAAGGATGCTATCGTCAATTCCATGGACAATATTACTTTATGCCCATAAACAAGCTAAAAAGTGAAGTTACAATAGCCAGCTTCAGACTCATTTTATTCACCCATAATACTTCAGACAAAATGTCATGCTAGGACCTTGGATTTTCTTCTATGAACTTTTTATTGGTGTAGAGGTGCCCTATGGCCATTCATGTATATAGACATTGTATATTTATCCCCATGGCAATGAAATATTCATTTGGATTAAAGTGTTTGTTTATTTGAATATTTACCTTTAGTACAATGTTAGATAAGTTTATTATCAAGAGTTGATAATATGA
>CATIWO010010464.1:0-24646 GCA_949673435.1 Macaranga tanarius | reverse complement strand
TCTATTAGTTAGCATTATTTATTGTTTTTTTAAATAGGTTATAAAATAATTTTTTTATTATTTTATTTGTTGATAATAAATATATATTTAATTAATAATATAAATTTCCGAATTCCCGAACCGTACCGTTCCATACCGATTCGTTCAAAAAGAACCGAATCTTTGTACCGAACCGTACCGAAAAACTGGTACAACATGGTATTCCCGTACCGAAAACTGGTCTTGGTACTGGAGATTTTATTTTTAAAATCCCCGAAATATGGTACGGTACTGGAGAATTTTTTTCTCCGAATTTACCCGAACCGTGCTCACCCCTAGTTCTACCTTTGCTTTTAACGGTTCTCAAAGTCAGTTTTTGTCATTTTACTATTCAACTTTAGACTTGAATTACACAAATACCTCATTTTTATACTTTTATTATTTAAAAATCTCAAATTTTCTAAAATTACTTGTGTGCCTCGTACCACCCAAAATATTTACCCCTGTGCCTCTCCCCTTTTGAGACGCTGAAAACGGAATAAAGAAAAACAAAACTCAGCTGCTCTCCCTTTCTTCTTCCACAATGGGTCCTCTCCAGCAATGCTTCTCCTTCTCCTCCTCTTCCATGTCGTCACCAGCACTGACAATGACAACGACATCGGCTTCGATAGCAGCTTGTGCAATTCCATGTCTAAGTTGCTCTAGGATATTATTCTTTACATGAAATGGCAACTTGTAAGTGAAAAGAATTTTATTATGAGAACACAGAAGATGCAAAATGGATAATTTAATGGCGGTCGTACCATTTTCCGCCATGAAAATCCTAGTGAAAGTGAAGAAAAAGAGTGCAATAGATTGTGTGAAGCGGAAAAAAAAATGCAAAAAAAAGCTTAATATCCATATAAAAAGCCTTAAGAAATCTAACCAAAGATCCGCTGTAGTCTAGTTGGTTAGGACATTTGTCTTTTACCCAAAAGACCCAGGTTCAATTCCAAGCAATGGGAATTTTTTTAATTTCAAACAATCTTGAAAAAAAATCTTTAATTAATATTTGATGATTTTTAATTTCTATGTTGAATTAAAATTTGATGGCAGACTACCTAACTTACCAAATAAATTTGACTATATATTTATCTTTTCTCTTTTTTTTTTCAACAAATTAATTTAAGTAAATTGGTAGATTTAATATTGTTAACATTATGTTTAAAATCTAAACTTTGATTTATTATGTTGTCTTTGCCAAGTCTCCATTTTTATTTTTGTTTCAAATATCATGGTTCAAAATATATAATAATCCTTCAAAACTAAAAACAAAAGGTTTGGAGTTATTTAATTAGTGAATAATTCTATAAATTCATGGGACCACACAAGATCATACTCTTTTATATTAAATACCATAGCCTTTAATATAATATTCATGTTAAATAAATAATATATTAAAAAGTAATAGGTTTTGTTTTAAAAAAACAAAACCTATTACACCGGAAAGCAATTAAAAATTAATACCATAACCAAAAAATTAAACTAAAAAAAGTGAGTTTCTAATTTTTAAAATTATTTGATTATTTTTTTAAAAAAAAGCAACTAAAATCTCAATATTTAAATCATATTTGGAATACTTTCCATATATTTTACATTTCTGATACAATATCTTCATTACATTCATCATTAAAAACTGATTTTTAACACATCTTATTTTTGCAAAAATGGAACAACTACTAGTTTTTATTCGTTACAATGGAGAATAGAGTGACAATTTTATTTTAAAAAATTTTAAAAAACTGTTATACAAATTTCAAATGCATTAAACTTGAAATATTTTTTGTTTACTTTTGGTTTATTTTCCGTATATAAAACAATTTCCTACACTTTTACTCAGTTTCACGAAGAATGTTGAACAATCTCATTATATTTTAATAACTGTTTATATATGAAATAATATATATTTTTGAATAAAAATAATGTATTATAACTTGAATACATGTATTACATGTCTCATATTCTTAAAAATTATTTGATATTTCAGTCTCATTCAATTTCAAATATGTTTTGTTTATTTTTTATTTATATTATGTATATGATACAATTTATATACATAAGTAAAGTCATCTTTTTAAATATATACAAAATTTTTATAAACTATCTCTCTTAAATATGATATATACTGTATATATTCAAACAACAAAATTCATAATCATACACAAGAAAAAAAACTCCTAAAAAAATACAAATATTTATATATCCAATGATATTTATTTTTGAATAAAAATAATGTATTATAACTTAAATACAAATATTAATTGTCTCTTTTTTTAAAAAAAAAATGTATTTAATATTTCAGTTTAATGCAATTTCGAATACTTTTAGTTTAATTTTTATTTATATTATGTATATGATATAATTCATATACATAATTAAAGCTATCTTCTTAAATATATACATAATAAATATATTATAGTATACAATGAGTATACTTTTGGTATATTATTAGTTTCCAATACACTTCAAAACATCAAAACAAATAAAAATCTGATTATAACATTTAAAAACAAACAAAAATTGAATATTTTTCGTTTACTTTTGGTTTATTTTCCGTATCAAAACAAAAAATTAATTATTATTATTATTATTATTATTATTATATTTTTTAATCATGTATTAGTTGGGAACAAATATATGAATAGTAAATATATTATAGTATACAATAAGTATATTTTTTTTGTATATTATCAGTTTCTAATACACTTCAAAACATCTCAACAAATAAAAATTTGATTATAACTTTTAAAAACTAACTTCTAATGCAACTTATATTTAGAGGAATAGAACAACTACTAATTTTTATTCGTTATAATAGAAAATAGAGTAACAATTTCATTTTCAAAAATTTTAAAGTGATTGTAATACAAATTCCAAAGGCATGAAACTAAAATATTTTTCATTTACTTTTTATTTTATTTTTTGTATATCAAATAATTTTTTACATTTTTATTCCACTTCATAAAAATATTGAACAATCTTATTATGTTTTTCTAACTGTTTATATAACATGCTATAAAATGAGCCATTTTAGAAAACCTATCCACAACAACATATATTGAATCATGTCCATGCCTAGACCTAGGTAAATCAAGCACAAAATCCATAGAAATATCAATCCAAGGTGAACTAGGCATGGGTAAGGGCATGTATAACCCATGTGGTTTCAATTTAGACTTAGCCTGTTTACAAACAATGCACTTATCACAAATTCTAGCAACGTCTTTTTTCATGTTTGGCCAATAAAAATGTTCATACAAAACATCTAATGTTTTAGCTATTCCAAAATGTCCTATTAAACCACCCTGATGTGCTTCACGAACAAGCAACTCACGCATAATACAAATAGGAACACAAAACCTTTTCTCTTTAAACAAATAACCATCATACCTATAAAATTTTTCAAAAGCAATATTTTCACATGCATGATAAATACTACCAAAATCACTGTCATTTTTATATAATTCTTTAATGTATTCAAATCCTAACAATTTAGCATCTAAGAAAGCAAGTAAAGTGTACCTCCTAGAAAGTGCATCAGCAACCACGTTCTCTTTACCTTGATTATACTTAAATCACATAAGGAATTCACTCCACCTAGCATATCATTTGTTAAGCTTGTTTTGCCCCTTCAAATACTTTAAGGATTCATGATCAGTATGTATCATGAACTCTTTAGGCAATAAATAATGCTGCCAAGTCTCTAAAGTGCAAACTAAAGCATATATCTCCTTATAATAAATCGGGTACTTCAAGCTTGCACCATTTAACTTTTTACTAAAATAAGAAATTTGTCATCCATTTTGCATTAGAACAGCCCCAATTCCCAAACCTAAAGCATCACATTCAATTTTAAACATTTTAGAAAAATTAGGAAAAATAAGTAAAGGAGCAGAAGTCAACTTATCCTTAAGCATATTAAATGCTTGTTCTTGTGCTTCTCCCCATTTGAAACTAACATTTTTCTTGATGACTTCGGTTAATGGTGTGGCAATGATACTAAAATCCCTCACAAATCACCGATAAAAAGCTTGCAAGACCATGAAAACTACACACATCACCAACTCCTTTAGGCATAGACCATTCTTTGATTATCGTGACCTTCTCTTCATCTACTTTTGCACTAGTAACAAAACCTAAGAAAACAAGCTTATGTGTGTAAAAACTACACTTTTTAAGGTTAGCATACAAATATTCTTTATGCAACATTCCCAAAACCAAACGCACATGCTTAATATAGTTCTCCAAGGATTTACTATAAATAAGTATATCATCAAAATAAACAACCATAAATTTCCCAATAAAAGCACGCAAAACATGGTTCATTAATCTCATAAAAGTGCTAGGTGCATTAGTTAAACCAAAACGGATGACTAATGATTCATATAAACTATATTTTGTTTTAAATGCAGTTTTTCACTCATCACCCTCTTTTATGTGAATTTGATGATAGACACTTTTCCAATCAATCTGGGAAATCATGATAGCCCCATGCAACTCATCAAGCATATCATCTAACCTAGGAATAAGATGTCAATACTTTACCCTTATTTTATTAATGGCATGACAATCTATACACATTCTCCATGTTCCATCCTTCTTAGGCACAAGTAGAACAGGAATGGTGCCTGGACTCATACTTTCTCTAATGTAACCTTTACTCATAAGGTCCTCAACTTGCCTTTGTAACTATTTGGTTTCCTTAGGATTGCACTTATATACGGGTCTATTTGGAATTATAAAACCAGGTACAAAGTTAATTTGATACTCTATTCCTCTAATTGGCAGTAACCTACTAGGAATATCATCGGCAAACATATATTGAAAAACTAGGCAAAGAAGGGTTAAGATCATTAGAGCTCAAATAAGATCCCTCATAAACAAGTACAAGGATAGGCTACCTCAAGAGTGAAGCTTTCCTTACATCTTTTTCTTTTGCATCAAAACTTGATTTTCTCTTTTATTTTACCTCTATCTCACTCAACTCTCATTTTGTATGTGCATCACTCTTCTTTTTCTCATTGTGCATCCCCTTATGCTATCCTTTTTCCTATTTTTGCTCATGTCTCTCATTTATTTTCTCACAGCTCTCCTTTTGCTTATTTGCCTTTTCTTTCTTAAGCAATCTCTCTCTTATAATCAAAGTTTGGTATTAGAGCTAAAATTCAAAGTTTGGTTAATTATCCTTTAAAAATTTCTCATATCATATCTCTTCTTCTTCGTCGTAATTTTCATGATTAAAAAAATAGTAAATTTCTACATCTATAAAAAAAAATTTAATTAAATTCAGAATTGTATTGTTGGTGGTGTTTGTGGTTTAAGGAATTAGATTTGGCTTTTTTTGTTATTTTTCATTGTGTACGATTTCTTGACTTCTAAAATTGGGTTAAGTGTTTGCATTTTAAGCTAAGATTTGTTCACTTGCTTATTTTCTTAATTGTTGATTCGTGAATATTCACTTTAAATTTTAAAAATCTAATATAATTTTGTGATTGTGGTGTTGTGTTAATTGATCAATTATTGACAAAATTACATTAGTTTTATTAGAACCAAGATTTGGGGAATTTGAGTGGTAAAAGGCGAGTGGTGAGCTCATAAGAGGGTAAAAGCCTTATTGAGTAAAACACGAGTGTGAGTGCCATTTTAATTGAGTAAAACACATAAGGTAGTGAATTATGAGGATTTTATTACTAACTAATTTTTGTAGGGAAATCCACAATAATGGCTCAAGACAACGAAGGGATGTCAGATCCAAAGTTGTACATGAAGGCCATGACTCAAATGTTTGAAAGATTAAAAACATATTTGAGAACTCAGGTTAGAGATTTGGTGGATCGAGTTGACAAGATGGAGTCCAATTATCATGAAGATGCTAGTATAAACAATACTAGAAACCGAGGGAGACATAAATAAGAGGATGATGAATAAACATCCAATTGTGGTAAAAATGGGCGGATGAAAGGTGATAGCAACTTAGGAAGCATCAGAATGAAGATTCTAAGCTTCTGAGGAAAAAGTGATTTCGAGGCCTACCTAGAATGGGAGAAAAAAGTAGAATTCATCTTTGAATGCCATCAATTTTCTAAAGTAAAGAAAGTGAAGCTAGCAACAGAGGAATTTACTGACTATGCCCTAGTGTGATGGGATCAGTTGGTGACTAATAGAAGAAGAAAATAAACCACCTATTGAGACATGGGATGAAATGAAGGCGATCATACGCAAGAGGTTTGTTCCTTTACACTATTATAGAGAATTGTAAAATAAACTTCAAAACCTTGTACATGGATCTAAAAGTGTAGAGGAGTATTATCAAGTAATGGAGATAGCTATGATTAGAGCTAATATTGAAGAAGATCATGAGGCAACCATAGCAAGATTTTTGCATGGGTTAAATAGAAACATAACTGATCTAGTGGAGTTATATCACTATGTCGACATGGATGATATGTTGTCAATCAAGATTGAGAAGCAATTGAAGTCCAAAAGTTTAAAAGGCCATTCGACTTCTTATAATCTTGCATGGAAGTCAAATTCAAAGAATCGAAATAAGGGCTACAATAAGGCAAAATTTGACAATAACAAAGGAGATAAGGAAGGGGGAAACTCCAAAGCCAAAGATAAAGGTGAGACCCAAACTAAATGATCTCATGATATTCCATGTTTTAAATGTTTAGGTTATGGGCATATCTCTTCTAATTGTCCAAATAAGCGCACTATGACTATGAGAGGGGGCAAAGTCTTTAGCAAAAGTGATGATGATGAGTGCGATTTGGAGATGCCCAAACTTAAGGATGCGAGTGATGATGAGGTTGTACAAAGTCCGTCACATGGTGAATTATTTATTGCAAGGCGAGTCATGAATGTGCAAGCTAAAATAGAGGAAGAGGTACAACATAAGAACATCTTTCACACTTGATGCAAGGTGCAAGATAAGGTATATTGTATGATTATTGATAGGGGTAGTTGCACAAATGTTGCTAGTATCATGTTAGTTGAGAAATTGCATTTGTATACCATGAAGCATCCTAAGCCTTATACATTGCAGTGGTTGAATGATTATGGGGAAATAAAAGTGACTAAACAAGTGAGGATAGCATTTTCCATAGGCAAATATAAAGATGAAGTATTGTGTGATGTAGTGCTTGTGCAAGCATGCCATATTCTTTTAGGACGTCCGTGGAAATATAATAGGAGGGTTAACCATAATTATTTTTCTAATAGATATTCATTTATAATGAACAATAAACCCATCGCCCTTAAACCTTTGACACCTAAAGAGGTGTATGAGGACTAAAAGTCCTAAGATAAAGAGTTGAAGAGCTTGATACGAGAAATTTTTAAAGGATAATTAACCAAACCTTGAAGTTTAGCTCTGATATCAAACTGATATAAATCCTACCTATAACAGAGGCAGAAAGTGGATCCAACTTTAATTTTCAGCCCAATGATTTATCTAAAATATTAGTTGTGTTGTGCATAGAACTAAACCCTTTACTTATTAGAATTGAAGCAAGATATTTAGTTATTAATAAAATGAACAATTATAAAATTCTAAGTCTAACTAACCTAGTAATTGTAATGAAAGATAGATGTGAAACAATTCAAGTAAACTTGCAAAGTTTCAAAAGACCAAAGTTCAGGGAAAATTCCTCACTTTAATATATTAATTCTTAAACTTCAAAATCATATATCTTGTACATCAAAATAATGCTTATATATAAGAAAACACAAAGGTTATGAAAGTCCACTAGTCCTTAGGACTTCCTAAACTAAAATCCTAAACTAAAATAGGAATAAAAATAAATAAAACCAACAAAATTCCAGTTTAGTACTTCAGACAAGACACGACTATGCAATGAAGAACACAGACATGTTTCAATACTTAAAAAGAAACAGAATGATACACGGCTGACTACACTAGCATGTTTTAACCCCTAAAAAGAGACAAAATGATATACAGTCGAATGAAGCTAAAGACACGGGCATGTCTCTAGGCGTGTAGCCTATTAGTCATTTTTCATACATCAAACATGACCATGTGCTAAGATACACGGGCGTTTATTGCTTGAATCGCCAATACCATCTTCTGAATAGAAAATCAAGCTAATTAACTTAATGTCTTCATCTTGAGGCTCCACCACCTTTTTTTATTATGCTAAGAATAAATGAATTTAACACATGAGGCCTAATTATGTTACTTTTGTTGGGGTGTTAAGCGCTTGTGTGCATGGTGGTAAGGTACAAGAAGGAAAACATTTCTTTGAAATGATGAAGGATGTTTATGGGATAATGCCACAGATGCAACATTATAGGTGCATGGTGGATTTGCTTGGGAGAGTAGGGCTTCTTCAAAAGGCTAGAGAGATTGTAGAAGGGATGCCAATGAAGCCAAATATGGTAATATGGGGTTGTTTGATGGGTGCTTATGATAAATATAGAGATGTGGAGATGGGTAAGTGGGTGGCTAAGTATTTACATAAGTTAGAAGCTTGGAATGATGGGTTTTTATTATTTTATCTAATATATATGCTAGTAAAAGTTTGTGGCAAAAGGTTGAAAGGGTGAGAGTTGTTATGAAGCAGCAAAGACTTGCTAAAATTCATGCCTATAGTTTAGCTACGGGTTCGAATTGAAGTTGAAAAGTTCTCTAAAAACCATGAATTTAACAATAAAAAGCTAGCTTTTACCATTGTTACAATCTATTGAAAATTGTGTATCATTTATTGACAGCTTAAGAACAACTTTTACAGCCTATCAATGGCATCTCTTTGGAAGAATGCTAAATTTTACCTGGCCAAACCTAGAGAAGTCCCCACATGTTTTAGAGAATTGGAAAATATAAGAGAAAAAATAGTCCCTATACAAGTAATGTTTGCTCTAGATTTGATGATTCATTTTCGTGGACCTTTTTTGACTTGAATGCACTTCACGGTGAGTATAAGGAGAGTCAAGTGACAATGGTACAAGCTGATTTTGTGAGTACTGCTTCTTTTTCTTCTACCATTCACTTTCCTTCTGTAAAGGAAATAAACCTTAATCACCACCTGCATTCTGAGTATATATTTTAACTTTGCATCCTCTGAATGTGCCTCTCTGTGCAGTATCATGCCAATGAGTTGTTACCGCTTAAGGATGAACTTATTGTTACAAAAGTAATGTCTTATCTCTCTTAGCCTTTGACCTTGTCATTGGCCCTTTAAAATATAACGAATCATCACTTGAATGGTTGGACTGGCTTGACTTAATTGCGTCATGATATATATTTCTGAATAAAAATAATATATTATAACTTAAATACATATATTAATTGTCTCTTATTTTTTAAAAAATGTATTTGATATTTTAGTTTAATTCAATTTTAGATACTTTTGGTTTATTTTTCATTTATATTATGTATATGATACAATTCATATACATAATTAAAGCTATCTTCTTAAATATATACATAATTTTTATAATTTATCTCTCTTAAATATAATATATACTGTATATATTCAAACAATAAAATTTTTAATCATACATAAGAAATAAAAGTCTTAAAAAGTACAAATATATAAATAATAAATATATTATAGTATACAATGAGTAAACTTTTGGTATCTTATAAGTTTTCAATACACTTCAAAACATCAAAACAAACAAAAATTTGATTATAACTTTAATTTAAACAAAAATCTATGTAAATAAAATTAATTTGTTAATAAAATTGAACCAAACACTATATAAATTACTTTTACTGTAATAAATATATAAGTGCATGTGTGTGTGCATGCACATACTATTAAAATTGCAGAACTAAAATAAAAAAGAATGTTAATAACTTAAAATGTTTACTTCTGTCCTATTTTTTATATATTTTGGGTTTGTCCTATTTTTCATATATTTTTTTTACTTTTGGTTTATTTTTTGTTTACTTTTAGTTTATTTTTTATACATTTTTTCGTATATTTTTAGTTTATTTTTCGTATATGAAACAATCTCTTACATTTTTATTCAATTTCATGAAAAATACTAAAAAAAAGAGGCAAAAGAGAAAAGAAAGATATGAAGGAAAAAATAAGGAAAAATAAAAATAAGAAGAAGAGGAAAAGAAGAAAAGAAGAAAATAAAAATACACAAAAAAAAAAAAGATGAAAAGGAAAAAATAAGGAGACAAAGAGAAAAATAAAAAGAAAGGAAACATAAAAAAATAAGGAGAGGAGGAAAAAATAAGAATAAAAATAAAGAAAAAGAAAAAAAAGAAGGGGATGAGAAAAATGGGACAAATTGAGGTATTTTTATTTTTGGTAAAAAAAGAAGAAAATAAAAATATAAAAAAAAAAGAAGGAGACCAAGGAAAAAATAAGGAGAAAATTTTTTCAAAAAAGGAAACAGAAAAAATAACGAGAAAAGGAAAAAATCAGAAGAAAATAAAACTAAAAAATAAGGAAAGCAAAAAAGAAGGGGATGATGAAAAAAAAATGGGATGACGGAAAAAATAAAAGAAAATAAAAAAATGAAAAAAAAAAGATAAAAAGAAAGAAAAAAGAGAGATGGAAAAAATAAAGAGAAAATAAAAAAAGAGGAACAGTAAAAAAATAAATAAATAAAAATAAAAATAAAAAATAAAATAAAGTTAAAATAAAGAATGGGGCATATAAGAAAATAAAATAGGATATGGGGCATTCATTAAAATAAAATTGGACATGGAAGTAATAAATGAAAAGTTGAGGCTTTTAAGTAAATAAAATAAAAAAAATGAGGCATTTTTGGTAATTTCCCTTATTTTTAAGAGAATCTGCAAACTATAGCTCTTTATTTTGCAAGCTACAAATCTTTTTTCAGGATCTTTTGGAAGCTAAAAAAATATACCCTCTCTCTCTTTTAACAAGTAACTAAGACTCCATGATTAATCTGCTTCAATTTTATAAGGAAGCAGGACATTAATTTCCTGCTTGCTGTCAAAGATTGTTCAAGGTTGCAATAAAGGAAAAGTTTCAATGGTTGTCAGTGGAAAAATAAGTATAAACAATAATTTTTTCCCTTAAAATTATTAGTCTAAATGAGATTAACCAAACCTACGAATCAAGATGAACAAAAAAAAAAAAAAATCAATATATCCATTCTTGTGTACACATGATGGGGACAAATTGTAACTTTAATCTGAAGTCCTGATCAGATGCATTCTAAATCTTGAAATGCTCATTTTGTTTTATTACTTATTAGCATATGCTCCTTGTCCCATGGATTAATGTATGATTAATTTCAGGACAATGTTTTGGTGTAGACATGCCAATGTTAATTAGTGAATGTCAATGCAATTGGAGTACGGTTTGTCATTTGTTGCCAGGCACAAGTTAAGGTGTTTGTTCATATTAGTACTTAGTACAAGTACTTTCAAATTTCACATGAATTTGTAATGCTGTTAGCTCCAAACTGAAGGTAATTAAGCCTATGCACTTAAAACCAAGGGCAAAAATTTAACGGTTGCTAAATTTTATCCTCGCTTAAAAGAAAAAAAATTATATGAAGAATTGTTTGTGCAAATTTTTTAAACAGATTTGGATTTAAATTTTGGATTTTTAAGAAAAAAGATACTGAAAAAATGTTGTGTTTGTTACAGAATTTATCCCATTTCGGCTATACATTGGCATTTTCTTTTTCTTATGTAATTTCAGCTATCCCCTGCTTCACATATCAATAGTTACAAGTATGCTATAGTTCTCATAACCCAAATTACAAGTATCTCACAAATTCTCTTTCCTTTTCTGTGTTTTTCCGCTATCTCCTCTTGATCCAATTAATCATTTCCTTATTAATCCCAACGATAGTTTCTTTATTGCCGCCATTTAGCAGTGTTGCGCATCAGATGAAACTATGTCATTATGAAGATTCTTTGTGGTGATTCTTATATATCCATTTATATATATAAATGAGGTCTCAAAAAAATCATGTTATTGGGTCTATTTTAAGGAAAAATATATAAAGGCTTTTACTGATGATGTTTGGTTCACAAAATTAAATGATTTACAGAAAAGTAAAAAACAGAGCAAAGCATCAAAGGCACCTAATTATGAACATATGGTTATTGGCCCCTTCATATAAATATCAATGTGTAAAAATAAATAAATAACTTTATTATATGTAGAAATCTGAATTATACAAGTTTTCAATGAAAATGAAGGATGAAGTCGTCTCATAAAAGACAGCAATACTTACTCTAGCCCACCAAAAAAAGTGGAATTATTTTGTCCTCATAAGAAAGACTTGGAATCGTATAAAAGTCTCCTAATGTTTACTGTTTGATTGGTCTTCTTGAGTGCTACATTATCCAAATTTAGACAAAAAATGAAGTTATTTGATTGGCTCATTAGTAGTGGAAATGAATTTCCTTTCTTAATGAAAATGATGATGTTACGCGTGAGTTCCTTCATTCCCCATATGTTACAAATACAAAACAATTGATGTGGAAATGTTAGAAAGTGGAAAATTCTCCCCCCCCCCTTTTTTTCCAACAGCCATACTTAGATGTGAATACACATGAATATTTTTTGTTTTTTTTGAAGTGATGGTGTTTCCTGGATAGAGGCAAAGACACGAACTTTGCTTTTCTTTATAAGATCCTTGTTAGATTTCTTCTAATAATTATACAAATAATTTTTAACCATACTGAAACAAGATGTCATAAAATCTGTTCTGAGAGCATAGCACACTGTATATAGAAGGAAAAGAAAAAAAAAAAGAAAAAAAAAACTCAGATTTATAGTGCAAGACCCTAGCAATCACTTCTGCCATAGAACATAGAACAAATGATAGCTTCATATTGCCTCATATTTTTTTTTGTCAGGATGTATATTACAAATGAAACTCACACCCTAGCAATCACCTCATATGGAACCTAATGATACGCTCAGTTTTGATAAACTAAGGAGGGCATGCCTACTTTAACCATCTTCCAAATTAATCATTTGATTAAAAAATCTGTTTTCATCTTCCAAATTAGATAAAAGTCATATTGCAAGGAAAATACTGTGTTGATTTAGTGAATGAGCGTAAAGTTACAAGAAAACAAGACCCAAGAACAAAATAACCAATTAATATCTAGCAGAAATTGAGGGAAGATAATTTCATTCAAGAGACTAAAATTACAATTGTAACAAGGCAGCTATCTAATTGAAGAGCAATATAATTACATAAGATAGGCATAATGGAGAAAGAACATAAATTGATAAGGTCACCATCTACACATAAAATTGTAGATTTTGATAACATAGAAGGAAAAAAAAAAAAAAAAGCTCTTTTGTTTTTTGATGGACAAGAATTAAAACTTACATTAAAATACTTGAAAATTATTTTAGTCTTCATATAAGCAAGTCATTATAGTGTTTACTGTTGTTGTGTATGAAGTTGTCTAATTTGTTCATTAAAGCTGTTTTTTCAATACATAGATGCTGATGCTCAATAATTCAATAATGATACAGAAATCTTAATCCTAAGGGCCTACATAACCCATATGTATCTATATATCTATAGGGCAAAGCTGGGTGTGGCGAGTTGTGACGCTACATGTTGGTATTCTATAATTTTGACAAGTCTAACCCATTTTGAGCTCTTAATTTCTCTATTCTGTCTTTTCAACTTTTCCACCTCTCTTACAGTTTTTTAAGCTTCAATTCCTCTTTACCTTCAGTTTCTTTTCTTTCCTCATTCCTCTTCACCATCTCTCTCTTTTCTTTTTCTTTTTCTTTTTTCCATTTTCATTGTTCCCATTTCATAGATTGATTTGGAGTTGAAGATCTAGTGCATGGAAGAAACCTACGAGGGACACCATGGAAGTTCAGAATCTTCTGTTGGCAGCAATCAAGAAACTGCACTCTCTTTCATCAGTGGGTTTTGATCTTTCTGACAGAGGCTTCCCTGTGGTATAAATACTGCTTTCAGTGCCGTTCTTTCTGTTCTAACTACATAAACAACTATGGTATTGTTTTGCTTATTCGTACTTGTACGATGTGTTTCTTGGTTTGTGAATTTGCATCAGGTTGGACGATGTGTTGAGATTGGCAATTCAATGTTGTAACCACAAAATCAAGACTATATATGGGCATGTGTAAACATGCATTTCAAATAGTTAAAGGATTCTTGCGTACATAAGTGGTTATTAATGTGTTTGATTGTCCCAAATCAGTCTCTTAGTTTCATCAAAATAGTCAATAATTGTATAGAAATGGACAGTTACTTGAAGAACTTTCAGACCAGACAATTACCAATACTGGAGCGGTTCGCTCTCCTTATATCGATCACAGTGATATCACACCTTTTGACAGCCAGTGGTGCATACAAAAATTGTCCATAATATGGGACATAAAATATGTTAAACTAATTAAAACAAAGATTTATTTTCATTGGAAGACTTGAAGACATAAAAGTCATCTTGCAAGGAAAATATTGTGCTGTTTTAGTGAATGAGGTAAATGTTGCAAGAAAACAAGAAACAAGAACTCGGCGCTTATTTTGATGTCCAATCATTTTAAGTTCATAAGAATAGAAGGACAAAAGTAAAATTTTGATTCATGTGGTTTTAACTTATAGAATAGTTAGTCCTGTAGTTTTTTTTCCCTAACATTTAAATATTTGTATTTCATATTTATTATACTTTAATATCTTTAAAACACTAATATAATATTAAAACTCAATCCGATAAAATTATTTTATATAAAACTTATGATTAATCTAACTAATTGCTTATTTTAAAAATACTACAAATTTATTTTAAAATTATTTTTTATTCATAATAAAATTAAAAATATATCAAAATGTTATTTATTGTAAATTCATTATAATTAGTTAAATGTTATCACTCAACAAATAATTTTACTATTAATCATTCATATTTAATCGTAGATTTATAATGATATTATTTACAAAAATATAAAAGTGTAAAATTTATAGCACTGTTTGGACCCAAAATTAGATTTTGTAAAGCCCATGAAATTGTAGGCTTAATACCCAATACAATTAATTGATTAATTAATTAATTAATTGTACAGGAAGGAGTTGATTATATGTAAAATTCTAAAACTTGAAAGAAGATAAGATATAAACGCTATTTACACGTTGAGAAAGTTGAAGTAAAAAAGAGATAAGGTGGAAACGTGTGTTGGTGGGGTAAGGGAGTAGTTACCAACTCAACAGATAAAAGAACTCCTCTTCCTGCAAACAGAGATTACGACAACCAATTCTACAGAGACACAGCCAATTATTCTACAGATAACCAGAAACACAGTTTCAAAAACGCATCTTTGATTTAGCATTTTCTTTATTTCATGTTTATGTTATGATTTGATCAAACACTGTAGATAAACTAATTCTTTGTTTATTTCACTGAAGTTCCCTAGTTTTTCAATGATTCCCTAATTCATCATTATAGTTTGTTTAAACATTCAGCTTTTATTTCCTTTTTGGCATTATCAGTATTGAATTTTTCTATTCACCATTTGCAGCTAGTTTAGGAACGCAAGTAAACTTAGGTCCCTTAGCTTACAAAAAATCGTCCGATAAGGGCCAGAAACCAACAAACACATATTATTTCAGTGTCATAAATAGAGGTGGAACCAAGAAGGGCAAGGAGAGGCCATTGCCAAGCCAATTAAATTTCATTATAGTCCCTTAAATTTATATTTTTACCTATCAAAATTTAATTGATTGCCCCTCACTTCTCATAAAATAAACTTAAACTGGAATAAAAATTGTTCATCGAAAAATAAAATAACCAATTAAAAACTGAGCTAGTCATCAAATCACCTGACTATAAAGGTCATAGTGCCACTCCAATTGGCCAAGTCAATCGATTGCCGTGGCTTCTCTATATAAATTTATCAATAAATGCAGAAACCCTGAAGAATATATATGTGCAATCAGCATATTGAGCGATTGATAATGATCCAATTATTTAAAACTTTTAGTCAAAAATAAAAGTCAAAGGTGCCTGATTGATAAATTATATATATGTCACTATATATATGTTTGAATGATAAATTATCCAAATTTAGTTCAACAATATGGCTGTTTGATTTGCTCATAAGCCATTTCATCATCATCTGTACTACTCTGTCCATATAAGCAGAGCCGTGCCTTGCTCCAATTCAAAAGTTCCTTTTACACGAACACTTCTACTTCTTCTAATTATTCCAAATATGGATATGCTCCTCCTTATCGTTGAACTATAAAGGGTATGGAAAAAGGGTACGGATTGGTGTTCGTGGGATGGGGTTACTTGTGACTTGGAAACAGGTTATGTAATCGAAGTTGACCTTTCTAGCAGTATGCTTATTGGTACCCTCCATTCTCATCATAATAACTCTCTTTTCTCACTTTCTCATCTTCAAAATCTTGATCTCTAACAATGACTTCAATACTTCTAACATTTCATCTCAGTTTGGTCAGCTCTCAAAACTCACAAATCTCAACTTAAATAATTCAGTTTTTGAAGGCCATGTTCCATCAGAACTCTCTCATCTATCCAACCTGGTTTTACTTGATCTCTCTCAGAATTATGGTCTGAAACTAGATTCCAGTTCTTTTAGCAATATTGTTCAAAATCTAATCAAGTTAAGAGAACTCAATTTGCAGTGGACAGACATGTCCATGTTGGCTCCTATTTCCTTCTTGAATTTCTCTTCTTCTAGAATATGTTAATCTTCCTAGTGGATTGCTTTCACTTGATCTCTCTCACAATTATATGAGCTTAGACAAAACCACTGCCTTTGTAATAATTTTTTTTCTATGAATTTTTTTATTGGATCAAGAGCAAGATGGATAATAGGAGTGGGTCAATAGTGGAGTGAGTGCAATGCAATATATATATATATATATATTGATAATTAAATATTTAAGAGGAAAAACCACCTAGGAATGTCCCAGATGATGAAAAAGCTCCTCCCTAAGCTATTACAAGAGAAGAAAATTGAAGGATGATTTTGAAGAAAATTGAGTGCAATGCAATATAATGACAGGAGTTTGAAGGATGAGTTTTCTTTTTTTTTTTTTTTTTTTTAATGAAAATTGTTACGCTAAAATGTTGTACTATCTATGTAGGATTGATTTCTCCATTCTTATACACATGTTGAATTTTCTTTTTTTTTTTTTCCAATTTTTTTTAAGTGTTGGAATTTTCATTGTAATATTTTCTAAAGTTACGACTGATTGTATAATGAATAAACAATTTTTTGATAATTTTTTATTGATAATTTTTTATGCTATGTACAAGTATTCCAAAATGTTGGTGCGCAAGTAAATGTATCACTCGAAGTGGAAAATTATTTGTATAAATTCCACAAATAATATAAAATCCAATGTAGCCATAGTTTTTTGAATTTCAAACAAATTATAGCCCATGATCCAAAATCCAATTACAATTGTGTAAAAACCCACAGAAGATCAAAGAACAATATACCTTTATGATAAATATAAGAATTATCATGTTTCTATATCTACGAATCTAAGTCCAAGAAGGACTTTATGTCTACATAATCAATGATAAAAAAAAAGACCTAATTGGTAAGGAATCGAGACTCTCGTGATACTAATCCACAAAGGACCAGGTATGTCCTTCTTGTGCCTATATATAGACTCATGTCTCTCATTAGAAATCATCTTGAATAAACTTTCTCTGACTTAAGCATCCAAGAATATACGGATCGAAGATCCTAGGCTCATCTAAGGTGTTCTTTTGTGCTTGTAGGTCTGGAGAAAGTTTATTCAATATGAATTCTAATGAGAGACATGAGCCTATATATAGGCATAAGAAGGACATACCTGTTCCTTTGTGGATTAGTATCACGAGAGTCTCAATTCTTTACTAATTAGGTCTCTTTTTTATAATTGATTATGTAGATATAGAGTCCTTCTTGGACTTAGATTCGTGGATATGGGAACATGATAATTCTCATATTTATCACTTTATATATACCAAATGCAGCAACTAGTATCACAACTAACAATGATAAAAGGGCATGTCAATCATTGCACATCTCACCATTGTTACAGGTTGAGGTTTTTGATTGTAGCTAGCTGGAAATTAAAACAATTCAGGTCTCTATGTTTTTAGTTTATGATGCATATGTAAATTATAGTAAAATCAAAAGTTTATATGTTAAGGCGACTGAGTAATAGTATGCTCTTCATTTGATTGATTAAAGTTTTGTAATTAATCAATTTCAACACATCCAAAAATAGAAGGATAAATAAATTAACTAAAGTTTTGTTAAATTATTTGCAATTTAATAATTTTTTTGGTATGACTAATGGGATTCATATTGTAGAGACGACTAAGTGACAAAGAATCAGAAATATTATTTCCAAGCAGTAATTTTCATATTATAGATGCTAATGTCATCCAAAAAGATATGATTATACTGTTCAGACATTAATTAGAATTAGTGGAGTGACAAAGCTTGACTCAAGTCCACTCAATTAGTGGTGTGAATGTATTCCCATTTATAATAATGAAAATCATGTTACGCGCAATTCCCTTGTATTTAAATAATGGCTTCATATAACTCAACTATCAAATTAATTGAGCTTGCACTTAAACAAATAATCAATGGAGTCTTCACTTCTGCTCACTCAATTTCTTTGCCTCCTTTTATTTCAGTTTCACTTTTAGTTTCATGTTTCTTCTTCTCCGTATCTGTCTTCCAACTCTTCCTTTTTATCATCTTTCAAAATGCTCTGTCCTTATGAACAGAGCCATGCCTTGCTCCATTGACCTTTTTGCTTATGATAATTGTTATCAATCTATATATTATAATTATAATTATAATTTTCAATGTGATTTTGCTCTTCCTTATCCCAAGACAGAGTTATGGAAAGAGGGTACTGATTGTTGTTCGTGGGGTGGGGTCATTTATGAGTTCGAAACAGGTTATGTGATCGGGCTTAACCTTTATAGTAGTATGCTTTATGGTACCTTCCATTCCCATAATAACTCTCTTTTCTTACTTTCTCATTTTCAAAAGCTTGATCTCTCTAACAATCTTTTCACTGGCTCCAATATCTCATCTCAGTTAGGTCAGTTATTGCATTTGACGCATCTCAATCTAAACTTTTCGGGTTTTGAAGGACATGTTCCATCAGAACTCTCTCATCTATCCAATCTGGTTTCACTTGATCTCTCATGGAATTATGATCTCTCATTAGATACAAATGGTTTTCAAAATCTAACAAAGTTGAAAGAACTCGACTTGAGTGATATAGACTTAACAATGGATATAATTGCATTCGACTAGGGCAGGCAAAACGTGTTAACAGGTCATAAATGGGTTGTGTCAAGATATGATTATAACATAGAAATGGCCAACCCGAACACGGCCCGTTTAACTAATCGTGTCAAAACTATAAACCCAAACATGAATACGTTTAAATAACATATTACATGACATGACACGTTTAACCTGTTTAACTTCTGTAGGTCTAAATGTGTTATGGTGACATGATACGACCCGTTTAACCCGTTTATCTTGCATAGGTTTAAATGTGTTAGAAATACACAACACAATATATTTAATACGTTTAACTTATACAGGTTTAAATGTGTTACAAATACACGACATGACACGTTTAACTTATACAAGTCTTAATGTGTTATAAACATGATAAGGACACGTTTAACACGTTTTAGCTATTAAATTACAAAATATCATAAAAAATCTATTAAACATACAAATAAAATAATATTAATTTAAAATTAATTTCTAAATAATAATTTTAAGTTTAAACATCCACACAAATTCTAAGTATCAGTAAAATATTTTAAAATTTCATAATAAATATTAAATTGTCTAAAAACACAAAAATAACAATGGTAATTCAAATTTCCTTCAAACTCTTGGTCCTTTCACCTACATATATAAAGAAACAAAAATTTCAATAAATATAGCAACAACAACAATGTAAAACCAACATCTCCATATAATAAAAACCAAATATAAATTGAAAAAAAAGGAGTAATATGTTAGAGTGGAAATTAATTTTTTCTTTTTTTTAAGTATTAATTATGAAAAATAATACGGATAAAAATGAAAGTAGTTATATGAAGGAAAGTGATTTAAAATCAAACACTTCAAATTAATTAATAGTTGCAAACCATCTATCTTAATTTATAAACTATGAGAAAGACTGATCAAGAGGGATATGATATATGTAAACTTGAACCACATATTTTAAATCTATAACAGTTCTGAAGCCTTCATGAATAAGGTGGGCGGTACTTGAACTTTTGAGTTTTAAAATGGTGGACCATTGATTAAGATGAAAACTAAATGTACAAACCAACTAATCAATTAAAATAGGGAAACAAAACAAGAATAAGAAAAAATTTCATATTACTAATTTTATTTTACCAACATTTCAATAAACATAGCAACAACAACAATGTAAAGCCAACATGGAGACACAATAAAAACCAAATATAAATTGAAAAAAAAAGTATATATTTTTTTTTGAGAGAAAAATGAATCTTTCATTCATTGAAGATTAAGAGTACATCTTGATTAAAAAAAATAATAATAACAGTAATATTAGTACAATCAAGAAATACCAAAATAAAAATTCACTGAAATTATAAAATTTCTCATTGCTATTCTTCAATCGTGTTGACAGAGCTCTTCCAATTTATAACTCAGCGATCCGTACGCTCCACTCAATGGCTTTATTTAGCCATAAATCAACTCTCTAGTTTTTGAATAAGTTCGATTGCAGCAATACTATCAAAAAAATTATAACAAAGAGATATTCAAATTCCATAAGGGAACACCATAAAAATCCCATTAAGGGCAGTAACTCCATGAAGGAAGATTAAACAATTTCAATCAAAAAAACTTATAGATCTCTGATATATATTTATTCAATGCAAAAACAAAATAAAGCAAATAAAATAGAAATAGAAAGTAGGAAAGACCACAACCGATATAAAAGATGATCGGTGGTGGCCAAGATGAAAATATTGAAGAAAAACTAAGAAAAAAAAAGGAAGAGAAAAGAGGTGGCTAGGGTTTTTAGTTGTTATGAAAAAAAAAGCATAAAATTACTCACACTTTTAGAGTTAGAGCCTTGAATAGAAAGACTGGAATCCTTACTAATATCCAATAACATAATATCTTCTGTTAGATCATTTGAACCTATATTACTTGCACTACCTATAAATAGCAAATACAATTAGTAATTGGTTAAATTTGAGTAAAAAAAATAAGCAAATTAAAAAAAATGTGGTAAATATATTGCTAATATCTCCAAATAGCCAATCTCTTGTGTAAATGAGTGCTTGAACGGTTTTCAGCTTAAGAGAGCTTCTATATTGATCAAGAACTCATCCGCTTACACTAAAAGTAGATTCGGATGCCACAGTTGACACTGGAATAGTTAGAATATCACGAGCCATGGAAGCAAGTTCTGGATGCCTACATTGATTTGATCATTTTCAAAACTCTAAAACATCTAACTTTGACATCCTATCTACTCTGGGTTCTTTTAAATATTTCTCCAATTGTATTTTTTGGTGAAAAGACCCAAAATCCTTACTTTGAAAATTGTCAAATTCCTAAAAACTTACACAAATTACATGAAAAAGCAGTAGCCATATAACATAAAAAACAACAACCATATTAAATGAAAAAACAGCAGCCATTAAAAAATAAAAAAGGTATAAAAAATTAATACCTTAAATTTGACTCTAATTCCCAAGGTAAATGAATTCTCCTTAATTTCTTGCACTTGACAACTCTTGTGCATTGATTTGATAGCAGAAGATGTAGATGGAGAAGCATTCGAAGCATTCGAAGCATATTCATTGAAAATAGAAAACAACTTCGATTGAACTTATTCAAACTCCATTGAGTGACTACCATATATTTCCTTATAACTCCATTCCACAAAATTAAATTTATAACGAGGATCGAGTATCATGACAATGGCTAAAGTCAAGCTAAAATTAGACCAATATTTCTCAAACTTAGTCATCATCAAAGCAACCATATTTTTCATATAGTCATTATTTGACTTCAAATTCTCAACCAAAATCAAATATACCATGAAAATATAAGGAAAGTATAAATTAGCCGTCGGATACTTAGACCCCGAGAAAACACAAGTGCTATAATAAAACACGGATAAAAATATATTGATTTTTTCAATCCTTTCCCATTCATCTAGAGTTGGACAACTTTTATAATTAGAATCACTTAACTCTAAATGACAAAAAGCACGCCGATAAAAAATAGCACTCTCAAGCATAAGAAATGTGGAGTTCCATCTAGTAGGAACATCTTGCCTCAAGTCCCTTTTTGCATTTAGTCCTAACAACTTCACACAATCTAAAAATTTTTTCTTACTTATTTGGGAACCTCTAACATACTTAATTCCCTCCCTAATTTTTTGAACACTATTGTCAATTTCCCTTAAACTATCTTGCACAACTAAATTAAGAATGTGTGTATAACATCTTAGATGGAAAAAGTCATCTCCACAAACTAGTGCTTTCCTTGCATCCAATTGTTCCTTTAGTATTCCAACAAAAACATCATTAGCTAAAGCATTATCTAATGTCACACAAAATAATTTGTTTTCTATTCCCTATTTAGCTAAAATTGAATAAACCATTTCACTTATTGCTACACCACTATGTGGAGGTGGTACAAAGTAAAAATCCAATTATTTTTTAATAAAACCCAATTAGAATTAATAAAATGCACAATTATTGCCAAGTATTCATCAGTTGCTAGAGAAGTCCATAAATCAAAAGTCAAACATATTATTCCAGGTGACTCTACAAGCGTGCATTTAATTCTCTCATTTTCTCACTTATAAATTCTTAGCAAATCCGCTTTTGCAATATTCCTAGATATCATAGTTACATCTGGATTAAGGTATGACATCATTGTTCTAACACTAGCATGCTCTATAAATGATAGTGGCAATTCATGCACAACAATAGCGGCAATAAGTAATTCACGAAAGTTTTCACTATATTAAATCTACTAGATCTCATGGCAAGATTTTGACCACTAATAAGCATTTGACTAACATCACGAGTACCCCTCCTAACACAAAATTCAATATAACGCTTGAGGTTACCTGTCCTGTATTTACTATCACATAAAAAAGTGCCCCACATTTCTTGCATTTGCACCTTTTCTTTTGTTCTGCACCTTTTCCATATGATGGTTGCTTTCCATCTATTGTTTTTTTTTTCATCTACCACCTTTTCATTTATCATCTTAAAAAACTTCCACACTTATGAAGTCAATCTTCTTTTGCGCTTTCCTTTAGAAGTATGATCCATAACTTCTTGATCAACTTTGACCACGTCATCATCTCTAACAATCGTCGTATTGCTTAATTTGAGATTGATATTAATGCTATCTGGATCCATCTGCAATTTTGATTTGTAATGCAACATGAGGAATTTTTAAAATTCAGTAGCAACATTAAAATATGGACATATAGTCATACTTATAGTTCTGGCACTAAAAACTAAAAGCAAAATTATACAGGACAAGTAACCTATAATCTGAGACGGATGAAAACCAAAAGTAAAATTATAGTTCAGGCACTGAATGAGAAAACCTAGAAGTGGTTCATAGAACTTTAGTCATCGGTAACAGTGAGCATGATTCAAATCCAGTGAGAGGTGAGAGTGACATCATTGCCAAAAGATCAGAAAGGCTATTAAGTAAAACCAGTGTTTCAAAAACTATCAAAGATGAACTTGTGCTTCCTTTGACGTACAAACTCTAATCAACATTAATGCAAGACTGTATTAACATTTACAGGACATAAACGAAGACACCAACCATTAATACAGGACATAAGAAATGTTTCAGAAAGGTTTAAATGAAGAAAGGGTCTAGCCAAGGTTAGCTCATTAGACAGCGTTAAAACTCAGTTAGTAATGAATTAACGAGAAATACAAAACACAAACATGAAGGAGAAAGAGATAAGTACGTACCATTGCCAAAAAGGAGATGCGACGAGTGCATCAGCGTGCAACGGCGAAGGAGGCTTGTGTGCTACGTGTTTTATTACAGCGAAGAAGAAAGAGGCTCGGTGTGTAATGGCGGCGAAGGAAAAAGAGAAAGAGAAGGAGTCTTGGTGTGCAATGGCGAAGGAGAAGGAGAAAGAGAAGGAGTCTTGGTGTGCAACGGCGAAGGAGAAGGAGAAAGAGAAGGACATGGAGGCAGCGGTGGCAAAAGGAAAAGGAGAAGGAGAATGAGGCATCAGTAGTGAGAAAGACAAGACTGTGTTTTTTCTAAGCTGCAAGAAACAATACAAATTTAGGGAATTAGGGTTAGCCGGTTAGTTTTGATGAGTTTAGGTTTAACAATATAAGTTTTCCACACTTCAAAACTACGTAGTTTTAATGAGTTTAGTTATATTTTTATTTTTCCAAACTTCAAAACTACGCAGTTTTGATGAGTTTAGGTATATATTGGGTATTTATTATAAAATTAATATCTATTAATAATTTAAATATTAATTTAATGAAATACTAATTATCATATTAATTTAATAAAATTAATATTTATTAATAATTTAAATTTAAATATTAATTTAATGAAATATAATTTTATTATAAATAATTAAATATGTAATTCTA
>CATIWO010010420.1:0-24428 GCA_949673435.1 Macaranga tanarius | reverse complement strand
CTAAAAAATTTTAATTATTAGCTACAAAAGAATTATTTTGTAGCAAATAAAATATATATAGTAAAATTTACTACAAATAAAACATGTGATCATGGTAAATTTATAATTTTTTTAATCTTTTGAAAAGTTAAATTTTAATTTCTTTTCATTTGAATTTAAAATTTAGTTTTATTTATAAATACTACTTAAGTGTAGCATTATCTTTTTTTTAACAAAAATATCCTTAAACATAAAATAAAACTAATGACTTATTTATAATAGAAAAAAAAATATTTTTACTTGTTTTCAATGTGGGATATGAAACTTTTTAGTTTCATATTTATAGTTTTAATTAGCCACAGTTTAATTTTAGTAGCTAAAATTTAAATTAGCTACAGATTTAATATTTAAAGCTAAATTCTAAATAATTAGCTACAGATTTACTTGTTTTGTAGCTAATATTTTTTAATTAGCCACAATATCAAATATCATGGCTAAAATTTTATTTTTTAGCTACAAAATAATTTATGTCATGGCTAATTGATATTATTAGCTACAATTTTAACTTTTATAGCTAATTACATATACAATTAGCTATATAATTATGATTTCCGTGGCTATAAATTATATTTAGCTACAATTTTTATATTTGTGGCAAAATTTTGTAGCTATAAGTGTAAATTGTAGTAGTGCCTGTTCTTATTTAGTTTGTGCATTTTATCATAAGCCTTAAGATTTCCCCTCATACATGTTTTCAACTAATCTTTCTTTCATTTTGCATTTGTTGCTAATTTTGTATTGACATGCACTTCATCTTTTTGTAACCAAGATATCTAACCCTCTTACTTTTAGAATCCCTGGAGCATCACCAACTCCTACATCACTAATCACACCGCACATGTACCACAACTATGCATTACTCATGAAATCATCAATACACTACTATTTACAACACTTTTTCACACTAATAAACACACCAAAGAAAATAACAAATAAGAATTAACACAATAAAACTCATAGAAACTTCAAATTTTATTTATTTAAGATAATAGCTATCAAGCTTACTTACAAAACTCAAAAAGTAAAATATTGCCACTATATATATTAAGTGGTAAATTTTTAGCCTGAGGGCAGTCACTTATATCTATTTTTCCTTCATTTCCCACATAGTGGGAAAGAACTTACAATGAGGGACTCCATCAATCTTTGTTCCTAATTTACTCTGCTCAAATAAAGATTTCAGCAGCCCCTCTTTTTTCTCTAATTTTTTTTTCTTCAAGTTCAATAACGTCATCAAGTCAATACCTATATGCCATAAGTGGAAATGGGTCTTTATCAATAAGCATAACTTCTTTCTTCTCTAGAAATTTTAATATTCTCTTGTTGATTTTATCTTGTATCACATTCCTAAACGTCCACTAGAATTAATGAAATGATTAAAAGAATTGTGATACTTTCAGTATTTACTCATTTTCAATTCTTCTTTAGTTGATAGTTTACGATCTAGAGGTAGTTTGATAAAATTTTCCTTCAACATAAAATAAAATATTTGGTCTGTTTTAAAAACCTCAAAATTATACTGGGTCTGAGCATTTGAGCCTTAAGGCTTCTTCCATGCTTCTGGAGTTTTCTTCTCTAGGAGTGAATAAATACAAGAACTAGTATTAGCTAAATTAACTACAATAATTTTAGTGGCTATAACGTCTTGAAAACACATCCCACAACAACTTTTTTTTCTTCCCTCAATAACTCTTTATATTTAGTGATTTTTACAGCTAACTCATAGAAGTCCTTGAATTCCATGCCTTGAAACTTTTTTCTCAATTCAACATCAAGACCCCTGTGTGCCATTTTGACTTTCTCAGTTTCAGGTATGAAGATTTTGCGCTTATTTCTCATCTTTTTTAACCTTGTAATAAAATATTTCAGGAGAAATTTCGTAGAGAATACTTGACAAAAAATTATCAAAAGAAGAAAGTAGCTGCATTTTTTTAACTTAATACAAGGATCGATGACAGTCAGAGAATACATTGATAAGTTCGAGGATCTGTATAAGTACGCAAAGGATATATATCCACATTTGATAATTTAGTAATACATACCTCTCGTTCAGATTTGAAAAATTAAGTATGGAACTGATGTTCCATTTTTTACCATGTGAAAATTGAATTTTTAGGTAAACTTGCATACTATGTAAAAGCTGCTCCTATCAATGTGTTCAAAATTAATCTCTGCTTAAAGTTTAGAAAGTTTTCATAGTTAGCAAGGTCTCCACACTGGATAGTAAAACGCGCAATGTGCTCTAAAGTTGACTGCCCATCTTTTTCAAAAAATAATAAGAATTTTAAAATGCAATAATCCCTTGGATATGAATTATTTCCATCAATTGTATCAGGATAAGACTTACAGAATTTCAGATGGCCGATTTGGTGCAGTCCATGTCCATAAATTTTTGAACTACTTCACAAACAGCATCCAAGTCTACTCCCACCCTTAGGACCTAAAGAAGAGGCAAATAGGTTTGAGGAACTGGCACTTATCCTTGAAGAATCTATATGTGGCCTTGAGAAATTGGTACTTGCCCTTAAAGAATGTTGCCCACCAAGCCTCTTCTTTGATGAACAACCTATTGGTCATAAATTACAGGTTGCGAACTTGAATTTGTTTTGCCAAAGAACTATTAATTAGTAATAAATCTATTGTTATTTAGATTATTACCATTACAACTATTTTGACCATTGCGAATTGCCTTTCTATTGATTATTCTAGACTCTTCCCTTTAGTGTGATGAAATATACATATTGTTAAGACCATAAACATGGACTCTATCATCATTTGTCTTGACAGCAAATGAATGCCCTAGTCCCTCATGAGACTGAATAACCACCTTTGAGGGAGAATTCCGACTCCTTTGTTGTTTGGAGATTTACTCATTCATTCTGGTAAATAAATTTAACATCTATTGTGAGGTCTCCTAAAAAGAACTGTTGATTTACTGTATAGAGTTTTGAAAAGAACTATTCATCTACAACATTGAGTTTTGAATTGATCTAACTCCTTTCGAGAAAATTGCCTGAGCATTAGTACCTTTACTAGTTATAATATCATTGATGATCTCCAAAATTTAGCCTGTAGAGCCAAGAGGTGCCTCACTCTGATTTTGACCATGAGACACCAAGCTTTCTACAGTTTATTTGTCACCACTTATTTATTATTGGTCGAGTCATCAACTTTAATAGTTTCTTTTCCACTTCTTAATCCAGTCATCTCATTCGAATGTGTCCTACTAAACATACTGAAAGATTATTGCTATTATTTTTGGCAAACTGGGTTTAATCAATGTGAGCGTGCCAGAGGAATGACTTCCTCAGGAAGAACAATCTGACTTCTTTTAAATAAGTTGATTCTCAAATGTGTTTACCACAATTTACTTGAATTCCAATGAGAAGTTTTGTAAATTTGACAGTATAATATTAAAATTAAAATTATATATTAATTTGGCTACATTGAAAAATAAAAAATTTTGTGACAAGGAAGTATTTGCAAGCTATATTAAATAGGAAGGCTAATGAAACTAGAAAGTGAATTTATTGATGATTGATACTTGACTTGTTCTGATGATTGAGTTATTGATTGTTGATGATTATGTTGAATTGTTGATGATTAGTTGATGATGTCGGTCATGATTCTTCTTACTTTTTTATAGAAAAAATTCTCCATTAGTTGTCTTCAATTAATGCGAGCTTTATTAATCTTTAGTTTCATCTTGTTACTTACAGCAATTTACGTCTTCCTCAACTTTTTTAATTTCTCAACAAATTCTAGAATCTTCACATATATTCTACCTTAGTCCTCAACTCCTCAAATGTAATGTTAATTTAAAATAAATTCCAAAACCTTTAATTCTTTTTTTCCTCAAGACTTCATATGGATTGGGCTTTAGAATTAATCTTGGGCTAGCCAAAATTTTGAATTTGGGTATAAACAATAATTAATAAATTTAATGAGTATATATATGTGTGTAGTTGGTCATTATAGTTAGTATCTCATAATATCATCATAAGAAGAATTATATAAGATGTATCTAAGGTCTGAATCCATCCATCATATTTAAATGTGGAATCATTTCAATAGGATGTAAGTATTGCTAGGTTTAGGTGAATATTTTTGTATTAAGAGTTCTTTGAAAACAAATTTTTTCCTCTAAAATGTAAGGCTTTTTTTTAATGCTTTTAATAATCTTCATATCATTTTATTTATATATTCAAACTAATAAAACTTAAATAAACATAAGGAATATTTTTTTTTAATTTGAAGTCAAGTCGGATGAATCTCGTAAAGAGATTGCAATATTCTAGCACTTGTAGCTGCTAGCTAATTGCTTATGTTATTAAACTTGATGCGTTGATGATGTATATTGAAGCTGCTTTTAATGTCAACTAAGTTCTTGTGCTTATGCAAACTACTGCAAAATCAAGCTGGTTAACTTGCTAACAAGTGTATAGTGGAGATGTAATCAATTTAGTATAGATAAAGATCACGAGTTCCTTGTGTTGTTAATTAGTTAGTTATTTTGCTAGCTGAATTTGTTAAGAGATAGTTGCGTTTTTTGTGCAAATTGCTATGCCAGCTCAGCATTGAGCTGATTTATAACTAATATAACTATACAATTCATTCATACATTAAGAATAATAGAATTCAGTTTATTGTTATAATATCAGAGCAAAAATAGTTACTTTTTCTCTCTCGAAAGTTCCTTTTATTTTCTTTCATTGTTTTGAACTTTCTTGGCAACCAAATAGCTTTCTTTCATAAATTTACCATGGTTAGAGTTAAAGATGATCCCTCTAGTGCATATTATTTGCATCCTAGTAAAAAGTCCTCTAAATTTAGTCCCAAATATTTTTGCTGGTTCAAACGGTCATGCTCAAAGTGGAGCTATAAAAATGGCATTGTTGTCAAAGAACAAATTAAAAATTATGGATGGTTTTATTCCAATACCAGCAAGAGATGATTAGCTTTACTCAGCTTGGGAAAGGTGTAATACAATGGTTAGTTCATAGATTTATCATGCTTTGTCATCTTCTATTTATACAGGTATAAATTTATAATTTTCATTAGAATTCATTGAATGTTATCAATCACTTTACACAGTAGAAAATCTTATGGGATGAACTTATAAATCTTAGTCCTATTCCTTCTTATTCTTTTGAACCATAATGTAATTATAGAGCTTTACATGTTGTGAGGAATTATCAAGCAAATGATTATGTCATCAGATTTTTGAAAGGCCTCAATTAGAATTTTACCACAGTGAGATCATAGATAATTTTGATATATACTTTACTACTAATTAAAGAGGTTTTCTCTATGGTTTTGCAACATGAGAGGCAACTGGTGGGAATTTTAGTTAATGCAAATACTGAATTAAGTACTTTTGTAGTAAGATCCAATAATGGAGACTCTCAATATGATTCTGGTGCTTTTCTTTTATAAGGAAATACAAGTATATTTTTTCAATGAAAAAAAAGTTCACTTACAATAATATAAAGAATCTTATTTGTTCTTTGTGTAGATTCCCTGGTCATACTATTGAGAAATGTTATAAGAAGCATGGATATCCACCTTAATTTATTTTAAGATTGAAGAAAAATGGGCCAATTGATGTTAATCAGGTAGAAGGAATTCATAATACATATGCGTCAAATATAATAGAAGCTTCTAGCAATGATGTGTTTCCTTTTACCAAGGAATAATGTAGCAAACTCTCATCACTAATATGGAATATGAATACAATTGATACATTAAGGAAGGCTTTTTTCAATACTACTTCAGTTTCTCAAGATCCACACATGCTTGGTAACAATACATATTTTAGTTTTTGCAATTCAACGCATATATCTTACTTGTTTGTTGAAAATAATGTTCATGACTGGATTATTAACAGTGGACCCACTAACTACATTGAACATTCCTGAATTTATTTTCTTCTTATAGAACTATTACAAATATAATAGTTTATTTGCTAAATGGTTTTATGATTCAGGTTACTATAATGGGCACAGTCAAAATTTATGACTCACTTATTTTGCATAATGTCCTAATTGTTTCTATTTTTAGCTTCAATTTAATCTCTACTACCAAGATAATGGATTTCTTTAATTGTTTCTTGATTCTTAAAAACCAATTTTTATTCATTTAGGAAATTAGAGCTTGGAGGATGATTAGATTAGCTAAAACGCAAAATGGTCTCTATCATCTAGTTCAAGAGTAAGATGATTAAAGTGTTTGTAATGTTATTTTACTACTACTGATGTTAACTTTAATCTTTGGCATTTTAGACTAGGATATTTATCAAATTCTCATTTCAAAAATTTACAAAGTGTAGATTCAAATATAGTTTATTCAGAAACAAATAAACCTTGTAATATTTTCCATTTTACAAAATAAAGAAAGTTGCTATTTACTTTAAGTACATCTTCTACAAATTATTGCTTTGATTTAGTGAATTTTGATATTTGGGGACCATCACACACAAAATCTATATATGTCCATACATATTTTCTCTCCTTAGTTGATGATTATAATAGGTATACTTGGATTTTTCTTTTAAAACACAAAATAAAAGCTTGAGCCTTTCTCAATTTTCTTTATTTTTGTTCAAACCCATTTCGATAAACAAATTAAAGTCTTAAGATCAAAAAGTAGTATGGAGTTTGATATGCCCGACTTTTACAAATCATATAGAACTATCCACTAAACCTCTTATACCTATACACTATAGCAAAATGTTGTTGTTAAGCATAAACATCAACATATTTTGAATGTAGCCAGAGCATTAAAATTTCAAGCCTCTTTACCATTTCATTTTTGGTCAAATTGCATTGTGTATTCTTTTTATTTTATTAATAGTACTTCTTTTTTTTTATTATTATTGGTAATAAAACTCCTTATGAATTGCTATTTTCCAAAACTCCTTCTTTTAATAACGTCGGAGTTTTTAGTTTCCTTTGTTATGCATCAACTAATAGTGTCCATAGATCCAAGGTTGATCCTAGATCAATTAAACATATATTTTTAGGTTTTCCTTCTAACACAAAAAGATATAGAGATTTTGATTTACAAAATAAACATAATCATATTTCTAAAATGTTTTTTTATGAAAGTATCTTTTCGAATTAGCATTCTACTCAACCAATAATAATAACAATTCCGTAATGCTACCAGCTGCTCTCCCTATACTTGATTCCTTTATTTCCTTTCCCTCTCATTCTTCTTCTTCACCTCATCCAATTCCTTCTAATTTTTCTTCTCAAACCTTAACTTTTAATTTAGCTTCTTCCATTTTTCAATCCTTAGAATTTCTTAGATTACGAAAATCTAGTAAAACTAGAAACTTACCTTCTTACTTAAAAAATTATTTGGTTAATCTTCCTAACCAAACCACTTCTCCTCACCACATTCTATAGTTCTCTCTTACTCACACCTCTCACATTCTTATCATTCTTTTATCTACAATGTCAACTCCATTAAAGAACCTGTTTGCTAATGTCACGATCTGAACCTAAGGGCATGTGATCGGCACTAGGAAATGAAAAAATTATTCACTTCTGAAATCCATAGTAAGCCTAAATATTCAATTTATTATGAAATGATAAATCCTAAAAAAATTCAGTAAAGCTTTTCTTGTAACCGGTCCATCCCACACCTATAAATAATGATGACAGAGTTCACACAAAACTTTATATTTCATTACTCACAAATGTTTCCAATACAACATATAAAATAATTCATCCAATAAATTCCATAAATAAATAATACATGATTACAAATGCAAAGTATACCTATTACAGTGTCTAGAGTATTCAAGTACATTAAATATTTATTAGGTCCATTAGGCTGCTCAAGAGGGGGGGTGAATTGAGCTTTTCAAACTATTTTAAAAACTGAAAACTAATTTAGCCAGCACAAACTAAAATGCAGAAGCTTAAAACAGAGTACAGATTCAAAAGCCTTATGAACACAGTTTTAAGAACAAGAGAGCCAGAATTGTGAATCAATTCAAATCAAGTACAGAGGGAAGGCAAGTTAAATAAGTTAATTCATTTGCAAACATCATAATAACATATGAGAAAGTGAAGAGATGAAGGAGAAAACCATACGCACAGGATTTTATCGTTGTTCGGCTCCACTTGCCCACATCCACTCCCCAAGGACTCACCCTTGAGATTTTTCACTAGTTAAAGTGATCTCTTTTCAACTGGTAAGAGACAAACCGTTACAGCCTTAGTACTACCCTTTCTTAAGCTGCTACCCTTACTAGTTTTCTAGCTCCAGCAACTAATCCCAGCTGGTCTTTCCTTCACAGCTCCAGTAAACTATATACAACACTGGTTTTGCCTAGATCCAATAACTCTGTAAATTAGTTTTGGCAGCTCCAGCAACTCTACAAACTAGTTTTGATAGCTCCAACAACTATGCACCCATTTCCCTCTAAATGGTACTTTCAACGATTCAAGAACAAGATGAAGAAGTGCGTTTGTCTCTCTCACTCAAGCAACAATGATACACATGAAGCCTATGGACAAGAAGAGTGAAGATGACTTACAAGGAAACTCAAAGATGATTTTTTAAAACACCAACAATCATATTTTTGAGAGGAGAAGAAGAACTCCAGTAACTCAGAAAAACACTCAAATTTTTGCTCTCACACACACTCTTCACTTCTTGAAAAAAATGAGCAAATGAGAAAATGATGAATTTATATGTTCTTAATGGTTGCCCTAATTTCCAGCTATCATGATCTGCAATGTGACATGGTTTAATCATTTGATATGCTGAATATGCAATGAGTAGCAAAATCCTTTTATCTTCAAAAACTGTGCTAATTAGTTTCTGCCAGCAAGATCAGGCTGCTGGAGAGACAGATTCACTTTCTAAAATTGGTTTATATACAGCAGTTTGTCCAACAGTCTCATGTGAAAATTTTTCCATTTTACGCAATGCATCTTTGGTACCTGAGAAAAGTAAATTGTATCTCTTCTTTCACAAGTAAAGTAGCAGTACACATTTTTCAATCAAAAAGTACTTTGCCACCAAAAATCTTTTGTCAACCAAATTTAAAAATATGCATGAAAATATATTTGATGAGACAAAAAGACACTTTTTATTTTTAAAATAAATTTATACAAATTAGACATAAAAGACAAAATATTTGAGCTCCCAAGACAAGTCACTTGACTCAACTACCCTTACAATAATTTTCTAATTACCATCTTGTCCTTAAATTCTCTACATGGGCTTAAGCAATCTTCATGGGCTTGAACTTGATGGATTGTGGCTTGTTGGGCTTGATTGACATAAGCTTTGAACTTAATGGCCCTATCTCTTTCACAAATGCTTGAAATAAATTAGTACCCAATTTTTATCAACATTGTGTTATTATCAAAATTGACGATGTAACCTTTAGTCAACAATCTCCCCCTTTTTGATAATGATAAAACCTTGATAAAAATGTACACAAAAAAAATGAAATTCAAGCAATGATGTCGATGAATGCTATGATATGTAATGAAAGATCTCCCCCTTACTCTATGCATAAAATAAAAAAAATGCTCCCCCTTAAATGTATGCCGAAATAAAGAAAAATTAAAAAAAATTAAAAACACAGGCCTTCCAAGAATTATGCAGACAACTTTAAAACTGATACGAATATTAAACAGAAATTAAAATTTAAGCACAAGTCTACCAAGCTAATTTGCTGTCGAGCTAATATGACCAAAATTATTCTTGCAGAATCGAACACAAGAAATTCTACTCATTGAACAGATAGGCTGTCAAGAATCATAAGGTAATGAGCAGAAGTGCATCTCAAGAAATAGACAACAAGCAATTGTAAAAAAATGGATATTCAAGACATAACAAGCAACAAGACATGCACAATAGTTTAGAAACAACAATAGGCATAGGCAATAGACTAAATAGCAATAACAGTACTAAATACTACTCCCCCTTTTTGTCATTAGCAAAAAAGATCACAAAAAGAATAAAGGGGGATGAGGATAAACACAACATAAACACATAAAATATGCAAAGGTCTATAATGCCATGAAAATAACATAACTTAATTAAATATTATGTGGAGCTAACTAGAACCTAGACATCCTCAGGTTTGTCCTTAAAGCCAATATCTCCAGGTTTCACAGGTTTGGAGCGAAGGACAGAGCTAGCTCGGGTGATGCACTTAGGTGCAGTAGGAGGCTTGGAAGAGGAGGCTTTCCCTTTGGTAGGGTTGGACTTTGTTGATGCAGATGGCTTTGAGGCAGCTTGTGGCTTAGAAGAGGAATGAACAGGGGCATATTCAGTGGCCGAGCAGAGGAACCAGCTTGCGGAATCACAAACGGAGCTTGCACAGGAGAAGATCTAGCAGGCTTGGTTTCAAATAGAAAAGCAGAAAGGGCCACTTGACAAGCTTGGACATGAGTCTCAAGCGAATGAGTCATAGCACTAACCAGTTTGGCCCTAGCGGCATCCATACTCTGATTTTCTGCAGCTCTAGCTAGATCAAGCAAGGGGTCAGGAACACTGCTGGCTGCAAGTAGGGGCATTAAAGGTGATTGGCTTGATAAGGCTGATCTGGATGAGGAAGCTGATTTGGATTGGGAAACTGATTTGGAATGGGAAGCTGATTTGTGTGGAAGGCTAAGGTCTAGGAGCTTATCTTTAGAAGACTTCTCAGAAGCAGATTTTTCTATGGAGCTGTGTTCACCGGATTCCTTAAAATGAGCAGAGGAAGATTTGGTTACAGATTTTGTAGAGCTTCCACTTTCCACAGATTTCTCTGGTGTACTCTCTTCATTACTTTCAGCCACTTTCTTCTTTTCTTACTTTACCCTTTTTATTTTCACCATAAAACTCTTGGAGATTTTGTCAGAATCTCCCACCGGCATAAAAATTTCTTTACTCAAATCAATTTTCAGAAACACAAACAAGGGGGTCAATAGCATACCATAAGGCAAACCCTTTGCCTTTGTCATACTAGTCATGAAACCCATCATGAGATAGCAAAGATTAAGTATAATGTCATTCATTAAGTGCCACATCAAGCAAAGTTCTAAGCTACTCACATAGTCATAACTGCCGGCTTTGGATGCAAGGAAATAGGTTATGAACTTGTATGCAATCCGGAGGTTGGTCTTTAAGGTGGCAGAACTCACTAGTTCATTCTCTCTCAATTTTGAATTTCTGGTAACTTCCCTTTTGAATTTCTTCTCATTGTAATTGGGCACTTTCTTCAAATCGGCCTTTCTAGCAATCCTATTCCCTTTGTTGGGAATTTTGTAGGCTTGCTCAAAGTCACTTAGGGTTACCGAATAGCTTTTCCCATTCATAACAACTTTAATCTTTTCATCATTCACTGCTTTAATCAACCCATAAAACTATCTCACAAGTCTTTCATACACAACCGATTTTTTCTTTATAAACTCTTAATCAACCCATAAAACTATCTTATAAGTCTTTCATACACAATCGATTTTGTCTTTATAAACTCAACCCATTTCTGAAATTTGAACCATTCACGAAAGGGATACTCACTTGATTTGAAGTATTCCCAATCGATGAACTTGGGTGAGATCATTCGGTTGTTTGAATGTTGCATCTCCACTCATTTGGCTTTGACAGTGTCCCCTATAATTTTCTCAGTTCTCTTTGCACTTTCTGATTCCTTAGATTTCATGTGTTTTTTGCCCTTTGATTCCATCGGTTTCTTACCTTTTGACTCCATCGATTTCTTATCTTTTGATTCAATTTTGATATACTTCTTAGTTCTTTCGGTGCTTTCAGATGAAGACGATGCCGATCTTTTAGCCATTTTGATGTCTTCAGTTTTCTGGGTGAAGGTGAGGAGCGGTGGTTTGATTTTTACAGAAAGGAAATTGAGGGTTTTTTGATTTAGGAAGAAGAAGATGGTTGAATATTATAATAGGAAAGTGAGGAGGTTTTTAGTTTAAAAAGAGATGAATGGGTTCCAAGAAGGGGTACAATGGTTTTAAAAAATTGCATAACTCCCCAAGAATATAGGCTCCAGAACCAATAACCCTAGGAAATCTAAGTGAATAAGTTAACTACAGAGAATAAAAAATTAAGCCTTGTCATTTTATACATATAGAGACCTTTTACTCACTTTATGAGAAAGTGATGGGTATTATCCACTGGGTAGTTATCATGACCAACGGTTTTCAAGGTGAAAAGAGAGTCATGATTATTGGAAGCACCTTTTAGAATATTTAATATTTTACTTGACCCACTAATCTATGACAACAGCAATAAAAAGTGGTGGCAATTAAAACTCATGGTATTTGGCGGTTACCAAGAAGGAGAAAATATGACAATGTGGTCATTTTAGATTAAAAAAAATTACCTTACCCGGGAAACGATGAAAGTAAATTGACTCATGCAAGAAATAATTATGATACACATAACCCAACACAAATCACTCAAGTTACACTCATGCATTAAAATATTTAATTTCTATAAAATATTCAATTAAATAAAAAGCATACTACATACTTCTAGGAAGGCACCAAAAGACAACAAGATAATAAAATAAAATAAAACATGAAAATACAATAAAATAAAACTAAACAAAATGAAATGAAATAAAATAAAATAAAGTGAAAAAGAACTACTGCACTATAAATAAAAGAAGAAACGAAAGTTTGCATGAATATGCATAAAAAGTGCATAATGACAAAAATTAAAAATGCAAGTATGCATGCACAAGCAAACGAAAAAGATAAGTAAGCATGCACAAGTAAACGAAAAAGATATTAACACACAAAATGAAGGATGTGGTGCAAAATGACTAAGTAAAGATTGAGTGAAGGCTATGATTAATGGAAAAATAATATGAAACTCTAAGACTCAAGATTCATCAAATCCAACTCTCTCCTAATTTTACAAAATTGATCTTCATTTAAAGGCTTTGTAAAGATGTCAGCAGACTGATTTTCAGAAGAAACAAAGATCAATTTGATGTCCCCATTTTGAACATAATCTCTTATGAAATGATGCCTAATCTCTATATGTTTTTTTCTTGAATGCAACACAGGATTTTTGGACAAGTTTATGGCACTAGTGTTATCACACAAGATATGGATGTGAGTGTACCTCAAGCTATAGTCCTCTAGCTCTTTCTTAATCCAAAAAACTTGAGTCACACAACTTCTAGCCGCTATGTATTCAGCTTCAGCAGTGGATAGAGCAACTGAAGTTTACTTCTTGCTAAACCATGAGACTAGTGCATTTCCTAAAAATTGGCATGTCCCCGATGTGCTCTTGCGATCAACTCTACTTTCTGCAAAGTTAGCATCACTATATCCCACAAGATCAAATAAAGTGTCTTTAGGGTACCAAAGACCTAAGTCTTGAGTTCCCACAAGATACCTCATGATCCTTTTAACGGCTATCAAATGTGATTTTTTTATGGTTAGCTTGGAATCTTGCACACAAGTACACACTAAAATGAATATCAGGCCTACTTGCAGTGAGATAGAGTAAAGAGTCAATCATACCTCGGTACATCTTGATATCAACACCTTTACCTTTCTCATCTTTCTTCAACTTGGTGGTTCCACTCATGGGGGTCTTGCAGATTTTGGCTTCATTCATTTTGAATTTCTTTAATAGCTCCCTGACATACTTGGACTGATTGATGAAGACACCATCCTCACATTGTTTGATTTGCAAGCCCAAGAAGAAATTCAATTCTCCCATCATACTCATTTCAAACTCACCTATCATCATCTCAGCAAACTGTTTGCACATGCTACCATTAGTAGCTCTAAACACAATGTCATCCATATAGATTTGGATGATCAGTATATTCTCAAGCTGATTTTTGGTAAAGAGTGTTTTGTCCACCTTTCCCCTTAAAAGCCTTTTTCCAACAAAAACTTGCTCAGTCTTTTATACTATGCTCTGGGAGCTTATTTGAGACCATACAAGGCTTTTATTAGCTTGTACACAAAATCAAGTTTGTCATGATCTTCAAATCTAGGGGGCTAATTGACATACACTTCTTCATTTAAGTACCCATTGAGAAAGGCACTCTTTACATCCATCTGGTACAGCTTGAAGTTCTTAAGGCAAGCAAATGCACAAAGTATTCTTGTTGCTTCAAGTCTAGCAATCGGTGCAAAAGCCTCATCAAAATCTATTCCCTCTTCTTGGTTGTAACCTTTAGCAATAAGTTTGGCTTTATTGCTCGTCACATTTCCATGCTCATCCAACTTGTTTCTGAAGACCCACTTTGTTCTAATAACAGTTTGATTCTTTGGCTTGGGAATTAATTTCCAGACACTATTTTTCTTAAACTGATTTAGTTCCTCCTACATGGCTAGAATTCAATTTTCATTTAGCTGGGATTCATCAACTGTCTTTGGCTCTATCTTGGAGACATAAGCCACATTTCCAATCATCTTCTTGAAGCTACTTCTTGTGGTAAGCTTGCTTGAAGGGCTTGTCAAAAGATTATCCTTTGAGTGATGTCGGTGGTATCTCCACTCTTCAGGTAGTTCTCTTTCAGGACTTCTTTAATTTTCTTCAGTCCTATCTGCTCGGGGTTCCAATGTGAGCTCAGGCTGATTGTCAGGCTTTTCTGCATGCTGATTTTGATCAGCTTCTTGATCTTGTATGGTTTCCTTTTCTTCAGTCTCCTCTTTTTGTTTATCTGGCTCTTGTCTAGAGTTTTCATCACCTGTCGGAAATTCATCAACAACATCTCTACTTGGTAGAGTTTGGTTAGTCTCCTTGAACACAATATGAATTGACTCCTCAACACTAAGTGTTCTTTTGTGGAAAACCCTATAAGCCTTGCTATGTTCAGAATATCCAAGAAAAATTCCTTCATCTGATTTTGCATCAAATTTTCCAAGAGGACTTTTCTTGTTATTGTGAACAAAGCACTTGCATCCAAATATCTTAAAGTAGCTTATATTGGGTTTCTTACCTTTTCAGAGTTCATAAGGGATCTTTTTCAAGGTAGATCTTACCAATGCTCTGTTCAAAATGTAGCATGATATGTTAGTGGCTTCAGCCCAAAAGTATTTTGGTAAATTAGCTTCACTAAGCATTGTCTGAGCCATTTCTTGCAAGGTTCTATTTTTCCTTTCCACTGTACCATTTTGCTGAGGTGTCCTTGGAGTTGAGAAGTTGTGTGTTATTCCAAATTCCTCATAGAATTCCTCAAATTGATTTTTCTCAAACTCTTTTCCATGATCGCTTTGAATCATTGTAATGTTGTAGCCTTTTTAATTCTGAAGTTTCTTGCACAGACTAGAAAACTTGTTAAAAGCCTCATCCTTATGTGCTAGGAAGAGGGTCTAAGTGAATCTTGAATAATCATCAATAATAACCAATGCATATGATTTCCCTCCTAAGCTAGATGGTAAAACCGGACCAAAAAGATCTAAATACAACAATTCAAGAGGTTTGGTTGTCAAGACTGATCCTTTTGATTTAAAAGAAGATCTTGTTTGTTTGCTTAATTGACAAGAATCACAAACACTATCTTTTTCAAATTTCAACTTTGGCAATCCATTTACAAGCTCATTTTTAGATAGCTTAAAAATCAAATGCATGCTTGCATGACCAAGTCTTCTGTGCCAAATCCAACTATCATCATCTATAGAAGATAGACACAAATTGCTAGCACGATCTAATTTCTCAAAGTCAACCAAGTAAACATTTTCAACTCTCTTTCCAATAAAAAGAGTTTGATTATCATGCAAGCTTTGAACTTCACAATGAGTGGGTTTAAAGATAACCCTATTGTTCTTGTCACACAATTGACTCACGCTCATAAGATTAAACTTTAAGTCAGAAACCAAAGATACCTCTTTAATTGATGGATTTGTGCCAATTGTTCCACGTCCCATAATTTTAGCTTTGTTGTCATCTCCAAAGCTAACTGTTCCTCTATTCTGCATCTTCAGTTGGGTGAACTTTGTCCTATCATCCGTCATGTGCCTAGATCAAGCGCTATCCATATACCACTTATTGTGCACATCCTTGCTCCTTAAGCATACCTACAATCAGATCACTTGCTTTTAGGTAGCCAAACTAGTTTGGGTCCTGTTAGGTTAGTTTCTGAAATTTGCCCAGTTCCTTTTGGTACCCAGAAAAAATTAGCTTTAGAAGCATTTTTCTTGTAAGCACAAAATTTCACAATGTGACCAAAATGATTGCAATAGAAATATGTAGCATGAGAATGTGATGTAGATGAAGCTTTAAAAAAGTAGTTTTCATGCTTCTTAGTTCTAGCAACATTCTTATATCCTAGTCCTTGTCTTCCATTAGAAAAGAGTTGATTTCTTAAGAGAGCATTAAGATTTTATTTTGCCTTAGTGAGTTTCTCAAGGTCTTTACTTAGACTATCTACTCTCTTTTGTAACTCTTCATTCTCTTGCAAGAGAATAAGATTTACATCAAAGGTAGTTTCAAGTTCCTTTTTCAAGGAATCAGCTTGAGAAACAGCATGGTCTAGTTTCTTAGAGGCTTCAGCAAAGAGATTTTGAGCATGCATTTCTTTTTCCTTGAGTTTATTAAATTCAGCTTCAGAAATATTACACATGCAAGTTCCTTTTTCAGATTTCACATTCTTGAGCTCTTTTTTAAGTGAACTATACTTTTTTGTCAGGGCTCTAAATTCCTTATACAGTTCACTAAATGCACATTCAAGTTCATCATAAGAAATGGGTTCAGAAGAGTTTACCTCATGAGTTGACTTTGTACTCATATCAGCTTCAGTCTTTATATCAGTTTGCGATTCAGAAGTCTCTTTGTCTTCCTTTGCCATCAAGCATAGATTTGCAACTTCCTTCCCATCTTACTCGTCATCACATGAGCTTGACTCATGACTGTCACTCCAAGTAGCAACCATTGCCTTCTTGAGCTTCTCTTTCTTTGTTTTCTTTTTCAGCTTAGGACAATTAGCTTGCAAATGTCCTGGTTTGTTGCATTCGAAGAAAATGATTTATGTGGTCTCCTTTTTGGTCTGGTAGTCTGAGTTTGGCTTGAAAATTCTTTTCATATTCTTCTAGTATGTCCTTCCACCTCACTTGAACATTTTCTTGAATCTCCTTGTGATTAGTGCCACTTCATCATCATCGGAGCTAGTTGAGTTTTCTGAGCCTGACTCCATCTTTAAAGCGACGTCTCCTCTCTTTTTCTTCTCGGCAGAGGTGTCCTTAGACTTGCCTTTCATCACCATCTCATGAGTGAGAAGAGACCCAATTAGTTCATCATAGGAATAGTTTTGCAGGTCTTTAGCTTCATAGAGAACAGTCACTTTAGTTTCCTATTTTTCAGATAGAGATCTAAGAATCTTCTTCACCATTTCTTCATCTGTGAGATTCCTTCCAAGATTCTTGAGTGAGTTGACAATCTTACTAAACCAGGTGTTCAATGAAGAGATAGTTTCATCAGGCTTCATGGAAAACTTGTAATTTCTCCACAACAGATTAATTTTGGACTCCTTAACTTGATTTGTGCCCTCATAGGTGACTTCAAGTTTGTCCCACACCTGTTTGGCTAAAGTGCTTGTTGAGATCCTGTTGTATTTATTCACATCAAGAGCATAATGAAGCATATTAAGAGCCTTAGCATTTAGCTGGACTAATTTCCAATGAGCTTCAGAATATTCTGACTCAGGAATTGGAATTTCTTTGCCCTCAGCATCTTTTTTAGTAGGAATAGCAGGTCCTCTAAGAATGATTTTCCAGCATTCAATATCAACAGCTTGAATAAAATTTTTCATTCTATTTTTCCAATAATCAAAATTGGTGCCATTGAAAAGAGGTGGTCTTAAAATGGAGTTTTCCTCGGGAAGCCCGGAGGCACAAGGTACAACACTCGAGCTAGCAGCCATATGGATCTATTAGCAGGGTAAACCTGCTTTGATACCAATTGTTAAGTCCGTTAGGCTGCTCAAGAGGGGGGATGAATTGATCTTTTCAAACTATTTTAAAATCTGAAAACTAATTTAGCCAGCTCAAACTAAAATGCAGAAGCTTAAAATAGAGTACAGATTCAAAAGCCTTATGAACACAGTTTTGAGGACAAGAGAGCCAGAATTGTGAATCAATTTAAATCAAGTGCAGAGGGAAGGCAAGTTAAACAAGTTAATTCATTTGCAAACATCATAATAACACTTGAGAAAGTGAAGAGATGAATGAGAAAACCATACACATAGGATTTTATCGTGGTTCGGCTCTACTTGCCTACATCCACTCCCCAAGGACTCACCCTTGAGATTTTTCACTAGTTAAAGTGATCTCTTTTTAACCGGTAAGAGATAAATCGTTACAGCCTTAGTACTACCCTTTCCTAAGATGCTACCCTTACTGGTTTTCTACCTCCAGCAACTAATCCTAGATGGTCTTTCCCTCATAGCTCCAGCAAACTGTATACAATATTGGTTTTGCCTAGATCCAGTAACTCTGCAAACTGGTTTTGGCAGCTCCAACAACTCTGGAAACTGTTTTTGTCAGCTCCAGCAACTATGCATCCATTTCCCTCTAAATGGTGCTTTCAACGATTCAAGAACAAGATGAAGAAGTGTGTTTGTCTCACTCACTCAAGCAACAATGATGCACATGAAGCCTATAGACCAGAAGAGTGAAGATGAATTACAAGGAAGCTCAAAGATAATTTTTCAAAACATTAACATGCAGCTCCAGCAACCATATTTTTGAGAGGAGAAGAAGAACTCCAGCAACTCAGAAAAACACTCTCAAATTTTTGCTTTCACACACACTTTTCACTTCTTGGAAAAAAATGAGCAAATGAGAAAATGATGAATTTATATGTTCTCAATGGTTGCCCTAATTTCCAGCTATCATGATCTGCAATGTGACATGGTTTAATCATTTGATATGTCGAATATGCAATGAGTAGAAAAATCCTTTTATCTTCAAAAATTGTGCAGATTAGTTTCTGCCAGCAAGATCAGGCTGCTGCAGAGACATATTCACTTTCTAAAACTAGTTTATATACAGTAGTTTGTCCAACAGTCTCATGTGAAAATTTTACCATTTTATGCAATGCAGCTTTGGTACCCGAGAAAATCAAATTGTATCTCTTCTTTCACAAGTAAAGTAGCTGTACACATTTTTCAATCAAAAAGCATTTTGCCACCAAAAATCTTTTGTCAACCAAATTCAAAAATATACATGAAAATATATTTAATGAGACAAAAATATACTTTTTATTTTTAAAATACATTTATGCAAATTAGATATAAAAGATAAAATATTTGAGCTCCCAAGACAAGTCACTTGCCTCAACTACCCTTACAATAATTTTTTAATTACCATCTTGTCCTTAAATTCTCTACATGAGCTTGAGCAATCTTCATGGGCTTGAACTTGATGGATTGTGGCTTGTTGGGTTTGATTGACATAAGCTTTGGACTTAATGGCCCTATCTCTTTCATAAAATACTTGAAATAAATTAGTACCCAATTTTTATCAACATTGTGTTATTATCAAAATTGAGGATGTAACCTTTAGTTAACAATATTAATAGTTAAATCATACATAATAAAACTAAAGAATAAGGATTCCGGTTTAGAAAAAGATAATTATCGATCTGACTATGGAATGTTAAAAAAAATAAAGTTAAGGGGAGTCAGACCTCACTGAGTAAATTAATATTAAAAAATGCATGCTTATTTTAAAATATTTATGTTAAAATAATAAAAAAAATCAGTGAAATATTAAAATCATTGGAAATAAATATTCAATAATTTATTAAAATCTTTGATTTACCAAATTCTAAATTATTTCTTTAAAATCATAGAATGTACTTCACCAAAATATCCAATGATTTATAAATATTATTGTAAAATATATAATATTAAATAAAAACATTTCAATAGGGAAAAACAATGGTCCTAAATCTCCACACTACTAGTCTTTTAGCTCTCTTAAATCTAAATGGCTACCATCTTAAGAGATTAGCTCAACCGAGTTACAGCTGTAGTTAAGTCACTTAATCTAATACTGATGCCCTGAGAAAACATGTTCAACTGAGGTCTATCTCAATCCTTGCCTAAGAAAATAAGCTCCATTGAGCATAATCATGAATCTTTCCCGAAAGAATAAGCTTAACTGAGCCAAATCACAAATATAGCTGACTCAAGATCAAACTAGTACATACATGGTCCTGGTGACGCCTACTAGGTAGCCTGTTTTACCTAGTTTCTCCAAAACATTTATATAATCAAATAAAGAAAATAAACCTAAACACTTTTTTAATAACAATAACAATAACAATTATATGATGCTACCAACTACTCTTCATAGCCTTGATCCCTTTATTTCTTTTCCCTCTCATTCTTCTCCTTTACCTCATCCACTTCCTTCTAATTCTTCTTCTCAAATCTTAGTTTTTAATTCAGCTTCTTCCATTTTTCAATTCTTAAATTTTCATGAATTACAAAGATCTACTAGAAGTAGAAACTTACATCCTTATTTATAAAAATTTCAGATCCTAACCATACTATTTCTCCTCACCATATATCTATAATTCTTTCTTATTCACACCTCTCACCTTCTTATTATGATTTCATCCATAATATAAGTTCTATTAAAGAACCTATTTCCTACAATGAAGCTATGCAAAGTCCTTACTGGTAGCAAGCTATGGTAGATGAGCATGTAACCTTATAAGTAAACAATATATGGAAACTCACCACTTTGCCTCCTTTAAAGTAAGTAATAGGATGCAATTAGGTGTATCGTGTAAAGTATAATACATATGACTCTTTTGAATGATATAAAGGAAGATTGGTAGCAAAAGGCTTTAGTCAGCAGCTAGGTTTAAACTACTTGGAAACCTTTTCTCCTGTGGCCAAAATGACCACTATCAGAACTTTATTGTAGTTTTAAAAACTAGTTGCTTTATCAACTTGATATCAATAATGAATTTCTTCATGGACATTTATATAAAGAAATGTAAATGACTCTACCTTATGAACTTTCTCTTCCTTCTCTTAATCAAGTGTGTAATTAAGCTGTAAAAATCTTCATATGGCCTCAAACAAGTTAGTAGACAGTGGAATCTCATGCTTATTTAGGCATTGCATTCATAAGGATTTATCACAACTCCTTCTAGTCCCTTATTATTGATAAAAGCTATATTAATTTCTTTTTGTCACTTCTCATTTATGTTAATGATATAATTCTTACCAGTAATTAAGAGGATACTATTACTTTTATTAAGAATTTTTATGATGCTTTTGGTGTTAAAGAGCTTGGCAGCCCAAAATATTTCTTAGGCCTAAAAGTAGCTCGATCCTCATCTGGTATCAATATTAATTAGAGAAAGTATACCATGCATTAGTTATAAGACACAGGCTTCCTCGATGCCAAACCAGCTAGTACTCTAATAGCTGCTACTATTAAGCTTTCACAATATACAAACACTCCTTTTATTGATAATACTTCTTATCACATGCTAGTTGGTAAATTGTTGTATCTTTATATAACAGTACCTAACATTTCTCATACTATCTAGTAGCTTTCTGAACATCTAGATAAGCCAACTGAGGCACACGTTACAATAGATTATTGTGTTTTTCGCTATATTAAAGCCTCTATAGGAAAATGCTTTTTCTGTCCAACTGATAATTCTTTGCCTTTTAAAAGTTTTTCTGATTTTAACTGGGCATTTTCCCCTAATACCCGAAAATCAATTTCAAGTTATTGTGTCTTTTTAGGTCATTCTCTTATTTCTTGAAAGTTTGTAAAATAATCCACAGTCTCTAAATCACCCTTTGAGGCTAAATATAGAGCCCTTGCTCTTCTCACCTATGACTTATAGTGACTCTCTATCTTCTTAATGGTCTTCAAGTTTCTCATCCTTTTCCAGCTCTTATCTTTATGGTAATTGATCAGTAATTCAACTAGCTCATAATTCAATATATCATGAGTGTACTTGTAACACCTGCCCTTTTTTATACGTATTTAATACGTATGTATTACAATTTATGCTTTTGAGATAGTGGACTTTAAATGAGTTTGATTTAAAGTATATGGTTGTAGAGAGGGACTTATTTGTAAGGAAAGTTTGGACCTATTTATCATAATAGAAAGTTACGGATTTTTTAATAATTATTCAAGTTCATTAAGGGGGTATAAAGATATTTGGGTGATATTTATGTATTATTTAATTAAGATTAGTTGATAATTATCTATATTATAATTATTATTGTTATTATATTATGTGATAATGGTTAATTATTAGCAAGAGACTTTAGAAGAGGAATAAATGGAGCAATTTGATTGGTGGAGTTATTTTTAATGTGTATATGTTATATGTGTGGTGAGTAGCGGAAGTTGTAGAGAATTTTTGAGAGGTAGAGAAGAAGAAGAGGGAATTGAGAGGCTTTGGGAGATTTTGTTAATTTTTTACTCATCTAGCATTATTTTGGGACGACATAGGAGATCTAAAAGTTGTTGCGAGCTTTATTTTGGTAAGCCTAGCATTTTTCTTGGTTAATTGAATTAGGGTTGTTGGTTGTGATTTTCATATTCTATTTTCAGCATGCATTAGTCTTAGTGGTTTGACCATATCTTAAGTTGTAGACCTCTGATTTGAGCAAGTTTTAATACTCTGAAAACTTCAGAATGTCCTTTACAACTGTTATGCTTTAAGTTTGAGTAAAATCTATCTTTAAGATTCTCTAATTGAGCTTGACATTTTATTACTCACTTGCTCTTTCTTCATTCGGACTCTTGTTTGCACTCGATGTAATGCCAATGGTAATGGAGCTATATAGTGATTGTTTGTAGACTTGGTAGAGGTTTGAAAAACTATATTATGATCATTAGAATGTGTCTTATGTATGCAATTATATACCTCATTATATCAACTCTTATGTAATGGGTATATGTGTACTATTGTATTTATAGCTACTTATTGAGTATCAAACTCATTTTCTTGAATTTATATGTTTCAGGGCATTGTTAGATAAAGCTCAGGGTTGCATTTGCTAATGATCTCAGGTGGGCCAGAGGCGAGCTTGGTGTAGTTAGACGTCAATCTCATTTGCATAAGACATATTGTATGTGCATGTTGTAATGATATATGATGAATATATTTTAGCCATGTATAATAAGAATGTTGTTGGGTAGAAATTGTAATTTACATGAGTAAACATATATGAGTTAATGTATATGTATTTTATATATTATAAAAAATCCTATGCCACGTGTATGGTATGTGATATTTGGGAGTGTTACATTAAGTGGTATCAGAGCGGGATTAGATTCCCTCAGGACATAAGAATATGCTGCATTCATAACAAATCATGCTTAAGTCATAAATGACATAAGTTGATCCACGTTGTACATGTTAGGATGGAAGGACACCAAGCTCAACCAATCAGCCAAATGAGTCATTAGAGTTAAATTTTAGACAAATACATGTGCATGCTTAATATAAGCTTGAATAAATTTCTATTTATATTCCCTCCATAAGATTTATGTTCTTATATATTAGTAAATGGATTAAAAGATGAGAATAATGAGTCAAAAGCAAGTGGATAGCATTGTTGATGAAGAACTATGAAAAGATAAGAGCTATAGAGTGCTAAAAGAATTCTAGATTGAATTAATAATGTTAGATATATATTTAAAGTGTTTCTGAATTGTTTTGAGCCTTATTTGAGTATGAGAAGTTATATGGCTCTAACAAAGCTAAAAAGGAAAATTTAGTCAGAGTTACATGGAACAACATATAATTATAGTGTGGTGGATAACTGAACCAATTGTGATTGGATATAGAAGTATAGTAGTTTTATTGCAGGTTTGGCTCTACTATAGTAGGGAGATGTTTATATTTTAGGGGAGATTCTGTTGAATATTTGGTAGATTCCTCATAAATTATGCTTTTGTCGTTAGATTTTTATGATAAAGACTTGTGTGCTATAAAGGTATCAGGGAAGAGAGATGTTTGTGTAAAACTCTGCAAGTATACAGAACCGACAAGTAGTACTAAAGATATCGTTCGCATAGAGATTTTAATCTATCCACCTATTAATTAATTTCTAATTGTTTAAAGCATCCAATTGTAATGATCAATTTAATTATAATTAACTAAAACTAAATAAACTATAAATCCTAATTTTATAATCAATTAACCAAATCTAACACAACCATTAGGAAATTAATTCACCTCACACTCACTAACCACTCTCCCTTCCCTTAATTCAATTATTCATTCAAATCCTGAGCTATCTAAAATGATAATCACCTCTCTCAAGGTTGACTATACTACTCTGCACCCTTTAATTAAGATCATGCAATCCAATTCTCATTGCAATTACAAACCCTAACTAATTGAATCACAAAGTTTAATCTCAACTCTTAAGGAATTAAATCAAT
>CATIWO010010401.1:0-13194 GCA_949673435.1 Macaranga tanarius | reverse complement strand
ATATATATATATATATGGGTATTCATTACTGGCCTCAAATTCGTCGTTAAAATTTTTATCCATTTCAATTTTGATCCAAATGTTAACATAATAAATTCAAAAAAAGTTAAAAATCAACCTCAAACCAACTTATTGTCATTTCTAATTAGAATAACGTCAACTTTGAACTCTATAATTATAGATTGTATTTGAATACAAAAATTTAATTTGAAATATACAAATTTTAATATAAAAATTTTAAATAATATGTAATTGAATGTTATCTGAAATTCTTGTTAAATGAGCTTTTGAATTTAGTATGAATTTTTTCAAAAAAAAAAGTTTAATGTGAATTTGTTTCAAATCCTTATTAATGCATATTTCCATAGTCACCAAACCAACTTTTGCATCCAAACATAGCATCGTTTGAAAATTCTAATCCGCCTCATTCACGGTACATTGATACATAACATCTGATTAAAGCACTAATGATTTGCTTTACTAACTTCTTTAAAATCTGCTTATCCATTTCCATTATTTTATTTTATTTTTATCTATTTTTGTCCAAGAGTCAAATTTGGCGTTCTTGGAATTTTGATAGGGGATTTTCTCCATTAAATGCATATGTTTTAAATTGAAATAGTATTTAGCTAGCTGTAGTCCATATACTACCAGGGGCATGGTTCTGTTAGTCAATAATAGATGGATAGAAGTTGGATTTCCATGCTCATAAAGAAGAGCGATTGTGAAATCAATGTCCAAAGTCTTCTATTATTCTTCTTTTGAGCAAAATTTTCATAAGGTTTAATTCAAATATGTCGATTCACATAATTTTTAGCTGATTTTTATATCGATCATTGTGTTAAGTATGAAAGTTGTGAAATTGTGGTTAACATTTGAGCATACACTTATATGCCTATTTATATTAACACAATAAGAGTTGTAACTGCTTAGTCTTAGTCTAGTGGCCAAAGACACTGGCTAGTTGAGTTCGAGTTTCCTACCTCTCTGAGTGCTGAATGCTGTTTTCTCCATTAATTTTGACAATGGTGGAGAGGATAGTGTTGGTGTCTGGCATGGATTTGTGCTGTGACAATAATATGGGTGGCGATAGGTATTGAGGGTCTTGACAATTATAGTCCACTAGATGATAAAAAAAATTTCAAAGATTAGATTTTTATTCCTAATTTTATAAGAGAGCAGAACAAATAGAAGTGATGAATGTAAACTCATCCCTTGTATCTACAAGCACAAAGAAAACTAGATGAACTTAGGATCTTTGATCCGTAGTCTTTCTGATGCTCAAGTTAGAGAGGATTATTCAATATGATTCATAATGAGAGATATGAGTCTATATATAGGCACCAGAAGAACATTCCTGGTCCTTTTTGGATTAGTATTACGAGAGTCCCAATTCTTTACTAATTAGGTCTCTTTATCCTTTTTGATAATTGATCTTATATGCAGGCATAGAGTCCTCTTTGGACTTAGATCCATGGATACGGTGATATGACATTCTTATATTTATCAGATGTCCCCCCCAATGGTATCGAATATTTATGTTCAAAAAAGCTTTTAATTGGCAAAGATAATAATTCTTGCCTTTTTACAATTAAGATTCTTTTAGTTTTGCGAATCGCAAGCTAAAGTCCTCCGTTGAGGAGGTTGTTTATTTGGAAGCATCAGAGATTTATATGTTATGAACCTTGAGAGGCTCGTATGTTGTGAACCTTGTGAGGTTCGTATGTGGTGAACCTTATGAGGTTTGTATACAGTGACCTTATAAGGTTCGTTTGTTATGAACCTTAAGAGGTTCGTATATTGTAAACCTTGTGAGGTTCGTACGCGGTGACCTTATGAGGTTCGTTTGTTATGAACCTTGAATGGTTCGTGTGCTGTGAACCTTATGAGGTTCGTATGCAGTGACCTTATAAGGTTAGTTTGTTATGAACCTTGAGAGGTTACTATATTGTAAACTTTATGAGGTTCGTATGCGGTGATCTTATGAGGTTCGTTTGTTATGAACATTGAGTGGTTCGTGTGCTGTGAACCTTATGAGGTTCGTATGTAGTGACCTTATGAGGTTCATTTGTTATGAACCTTGAGAGGTTCGTATATTGTGAACCTTGTGGGGTTCGTATGTGATGACCTTATGAGGTTCGTTTGTTATGAACCTTAAGTGGTTTGTGTGTTGTGAACCTTATAAGGTTCGTTTGTTATGAACCTTGAGAGGTTCATATATTGTGAACCTTGTGAGGTTCGTATGCGGTGACCTTATGAGGTTCGTTTGTTATGAACCTTGAGAGGTTCGTATATTGTGAACCTTATGAGGTTCGTTTATAGAGAACTTGAAAGTTTTTTTTTATGCAACTGCCACATGTTTATCTAACTGCTCGAGTCTCTTCAGTTTTTGAGGCATCGCTTCATTTCCTCCCTTCCTTGAATACCCTTCTCTTTAGTGAGACATTAGCATATCAACTGTCGAGGGTATGGGAGGGATAGTGCAACTTTTTCCTCTTTATAAACCTTTCCTAAGGTCATTTTCATTCACTTTTTTCTCTCTATCACTTCTCTCTCTAGAGCTCTGCCTTCTCTCTAGATTCTCCAGGCGAATATAAGCTTGCATTCCTTATGTTCGAAGCTTTCCAGGTCACTTTCTCCTTCCTTTCTCTTTTTGATTTGTATTTGTTTATTTATTTCTTGTTGTTATGGCCCCTAAGCTTCCCCTAGATCCATCTGAGTTCCCCCCAACACTTCTTAAGGAAGTTATTCAAAAGTGTACGAGAAAATATAATATTCGCGCAGAATATAAGTTTTTTCAACCCACTTCGCATGTTAGGGCTCACCACAATCCTGATAGAGATGGGAAGCGGAATAGGATAGTTATCTATTTGGATCAGTTGGAGGGGGGTCTCCGTTTTCCTTTGGATCCTTTTTTTATTTTATTCATTCGTGCCTATAATCTCACTTTGGGTCAGTTACATCCGAACGGATATAGGTTCCTTACAGCTTTCTGCGAACTAATTCATTCGCATAGTCGTGAACCCACAGTTTAGATGCATCGTTATATGTTTTCTTTGATAAAAAAGAAAGGTGGTCTCACCTATTTGATGTCTAGTATTCCTGGTTTCGGCTTGTTCAAAAAATTGCCTAATATCAGTCGAGATTGGAGAAGCAAAATTTTTTTTATTGAACACGAAACTGCTTTTCAGCAAGTACCAATGATATGGACGAACAAACTTTAATCAGTTAGGCGATCATCTGAATTCATAGAGGAAACTGATCTGACCCTTCTTGCAGATCTTCATTATCGGTGTTCCTCCTTGTTACCTTCTGCTCACACTTATATGGACCGATTTGTGTATAGACACGAGCATCCTACTGATGCTGGTCTTTATGATATTATAACTGAAGTTCTGGAATCCGGAGGTATTTATCTAACTCTCTTTTCCATTGTGTATATGGCTGACTTTCTTGCTGATTTCATGGAAAATATTATCGATATTGTAGATGATTCTGCCAAAGTTACTGCTAACCCCGATGTTGCCAACCTTGCTGTTCCCCCAATCAGTATTAAGGATTATGAGGTTCCGCTCTCTTCCCCTGCTGCTCATAAGGTAGTCGAGACTCCTAACAAACAAAAGAAAAAATGAGCAATGGGTTCGAAAGAGACTTACGAACCTGCTACTGAGGAGGGAGATATTCAATTTAAATGCCCGAGATTAGAGGCTTGTCCAAATCCAGTCCCTTGGATACAGAAAAGAATTGGAGAATCGAGTATCTTCAATCCCCTGGTTCGGGGTCATATTTCTGAGTGTCATTGCCTGGATAAAGATATGCTTCGATGGGAAGCGACTGATGAGAACAATTTAAAAAGTCAAATCGTTCTAAATATGATGGAGGTATTTCCTTTTCAATTGCCTTCGTGTTTTTAACTATTTCAATCATAATCCTGATGCCTTTTAACCTTCAGGCTCTTCAAGGAGTATTGCGAATGGACGACATTCGTTACCTTCATAAGAGCAAGTGTGGCCTTGCTGTTCAAAAGATAAATGAGCTTACTATGGAGCACGAAAGTGATCTCCGTAAAGCTAAGGAGATTTTTTAAACTGTTCGAGCTGAACGAGACAGTGCTCTCTCAAGCTTGGAAATTGAGAAGAAGGAGAACGTGGATCTCTAAAGTTCCATTTTTAGGTTGAGTTCAACTGTTACTGAACAAGATAAGATGATTACTGCTTACAAGGAAGAAGTTCATCAATTGAAGGAGGCCCGTGCTAGTGAGAAAAAGGGCTTCCAAGGCCTTACAGCTGATTTTGTGCAAGCCATAAAATCAAAGTGCCAACGAATGTTTACTCTGCAGTATTCCGATTTTGATTTTACCCCTATTCAGAAGATCTCTCTCAGGGATTTGAGTGAAGTAATTCGTAGAGAGAAGGTAGTAGCTACTGTTCAGGAAAGTCATTCGTCTGTTCAGACCGAGAATGTTGATTTTGTTGTAGAATCTCCTACCACTTCCAAATTTGCTGGAGGTCCTTCTGTTGGCAGAAGTAGTATTCCGCCTTCACCAAGGAATAACTTATCTATAGCCTTTTTGTTTCTTTCCTTGAGGCAATTTTGTAATGAACTTTCGAATTAATGAAAAATATCTTTTTTCACTATTTGGTTATGTTTTTTCTTTCGTTGAATTTTGTTGTGTTTTGTAATAATTAGATAATTGTCTTGCTTACAATCATAATTCACTTTGAGCCACTCAAATTCAATATGCTTACTTAATATTTCCGAGTAGGAGCGTTTATTTAATTAATTTGCGAACTTAGGAGCTCGTATGAGTATCGATACTCATTTTGTTTGTGAGTGTAGGGACTCGTTTTATATTAATTTGTACGAGTTCTATTACTCATTTTATTTACGAGTATAAGGACTTATCTTTTATTAATCATACGAGTATCATTACTCGTTTTATTTGTGAGTGTATGGACTCGTTTTATATTAATTTGTATGAGTACCATTATTCATTTTATTTACGAGTGTAAGGACTCATCTTTTGTTAATCATACGAGTATCGTTACTCATTTTATTTGTGAGTGTAAGGACTCATCTTTTGTTATTTATACGAGTATCATTACTCATTTTTTTGGGAGTGTAAGGACTCGTCTTTTGTTATTTGTACGACTATCATTACTCGTTTTGTTTGCAAGTGTATAAACTCGTCTTATGTGCCTTTGCAAAAATAAAAATTCTTTATTCTATTGAAAGATGTTGGGATAGTATTTCCCTTAAAAAATGTTTACAGATTATAAATGCTTACTGGTAGTATTTCTGTAAACTTTCTACATTCCAATATCTTGGGATGGTATTTTTCTTTGTATTTCCAAGTCTGTAAGCTCTTTTGTCGGTTGCTTCGATGGCTTGGTATGGTCCTTCCCAGTTGGGCTCTAATTTTCCGGTTCCTGCATTTCCTTTTCCTATTTCTGCTTTTCGTAAAACCAAGTCTCCTATCTTGAAAGTCCTTGATCAGACCCTTTTATTGTAATAGCGAGTGACTTGTTGTCGTCTGGCCTCGGCTATAGCTGCAGCCTATTCTCTTCTTTCTTTGAACATATCCAGGGATATTCTGCAGTCGTTTACATTCTCTGTTTCATTTAAACCCTTATCGACCCTATACGTAGGAGACCCTATCTCGACTAGGATTACCGCATCCATCCCATAAGCTAATCGAAAGGGTGAATCTCTTATTCCACTCCTTGGAGTAGTGCGATATGCTCATATGATATTATACAGTTCATCAGCCCAATCTCCTTTTTTGTCATCAAGATATTTCTTAATGCCCTGTAATATAGTTCAATTGGTGACCTCTGTTTACCCGTTGGTTTGGGGATGAGCTACAGAAGTGAATCATAGCTTAATTTAAAGTTCAGAGCAGAATTGTTTAAATTTTGAATTGTTGAACTGTTTCCTATTGTTTGTAATGAGTGTGTGTGGGATTCCGAATCTGCATAATATTTCTCTCTTGAAAAAGCTGCGAATTCTTGATTCAGTTATTGTTGAGACTGCTTCCACTTTTATCCATTTTATGAAGTGATCTATTACGATAATTATGAATTTTCTCTGTCCCAGAGATATTGGGAAGGGTCCAAGAATGTCCATTCCCAAAATGGCGAAAGGCCATGGGCTTTCGATGGGGTTTTATGTTTGGGCCGGTGTATGCACCAGCTTGGAATATCTTTCGCATTTGTCATAGTTTTGTGTAAATTTTTTCGCATCCTGTGACATTGTGGGCTAATAGTAGCCTTGTAGCAAGGCTTTCTTAACTAATGTGGCCTGACCTTCATGAGCTCCACATATTCCTTCGTGTATCTCTCTAAGGATATAATTTTCTTCTTCAGTTGAAACACACTTGCTCCATGGGTGGCTGAATGATCTTCGGTATAGATTTTCATTCAGGAACGAGTACTGAGCCGCTTTTATTTGAATTTTCTTTGCCTGGTTCCTATCGTTAGGTAACTTTCCCGTTTTTAGGTATTCGGCAATAGGTTTAATCCACTCGAGTATTTCACAAGTGGTTAAGATTTCATTTTCCTCTGTTGAGGGCTTAACGATTTCCTCTTTGAATGTGAGGCTTTGGAACATAAGCCCGTTTTCTGCAACGGATTTAGCTATTGTATCAGCTTTATTTTCGGCCCTCGAAATTTAAACTAGAGTCCATTGTGTGCCATTTTCTTCTAACCTTCATAGAAGGGAACGGGCTTTGTTCAAATATCTAATCATATTCAGATCTTTTATTTCGTATGTTCCTTTAAGTTGATTCACTACGAGTTGAGAATCTCAGAGTATTTAGAGGCTTTCTGCTCGTACTTCATTTGCCAGCTTTAATTCTGTGATGAGGGATTTATATTCTGCGGCATTATTTATGGCACCGTATGCTATTCTGACAACATATTCGATTATTATCTTTTCGGGGCCTATCAGGATTATTCCTGCTCCCGAGCATTGTTTGCCCAATGCCCCATCAATGTACATTCACCACAGGTTATTTTCGTTATTGAGTTTCATAATTTTAATCATTTCTTGTATGAAATCAGATAATACATATGCTTTTATTATTGTTCGGGGTTCATATGATATGTCATGTTCGCCCAGTTGTACTGACCATTAGAAGAGTCTTTCAGATGTTTCTGGTTTTTGTAGAATTTTCCTCAGTGGTTGACTCGTTCGTACTACTATTTGTGAGCTTGAAAATAGTGGCGAAGCTTTCTTGCTGTATGTACTAGTGCCATTGCTAGTTTATCTGTCTATGGATAATGGATTTTTGATCCTTTAAAAACCTTGCTCACATAATAAATGGGATTTTGTTCCCCTTGATCTTCTCGGATAAGTAGCGATGCTAGGGATTCGTTTCCTACCGAGAGATAAAGGTACAATATTTCCCCTGGTGTTAGTCTGCTCAACAGAGGTGGAGATGTTAAGAACTTTTTGATATCCTCAAATGCCTTTTGGCAGTCAGTATTCCATTCGAATTTCATGACATTGTTCATTGCCTTAAAGAAGGGAAGGCATTTCTTTGCTGAACATGACATGAATCTTCCTAATGCGGTGATTCGTCCGTTTAGTTTCTGTAATTCGTTCAGTGTTGATGGAGGCTTCATGTTGATGATTACTTCCATTTTTTTCGGATTGGCTTCAATTCCTCTTTGTGATATCATGAAACCAAAGAATTTACCTGCTTTTTCCCCAAAGGCATATTTGTCTGGGTTAAGTTTAACCCTTTATTCATCAAGCTTTTTCAAGACTCGTTCCAAGTCTATAGAATAATCCTCATTTATTTGGCTTTTGAGGATTAAGTCATCTACATATACTTCAATGGTTTTACCAATGTCCTATTTGAAAATGAAGTTCATGAACCTTTGGTATGTAGCACCTGCGTTTTTGAGTCCGAAGGGCATTACATTATAACAATATAACCCTTGATGAGTTATGAAGGATATTTTTTCTTGGTCTTCTTCCTTATAGGGATTTGATGATAACCTTGGGCAGCATCCACAAAGCTATACATTCTGTGGCATGCGGTTGAATCAACTATTTGGTCAATGGTTGGTAAGGAATAACTGTCCTTAGGGCATGCTTTGTTTAGATCTGTGTAGTCTACACATCCTATACTTTCCATTTGGTTTTCGGATGAGTACAACATTCGTTAGCCATTTAAGATGTCTAACTTCTCGTACGAATCCTGCTTCTAGGAGCTTTACTGTTTCAGATGCTATGATCTTCTATCTTTCTGTTGTAAAATTTCACTTCTTCTGTATCACCGGTTTGATAGAGGGATCAATGTTTAGGCTATGGGCCACTACTGTTGAATCAATCCCCTCTATTTCTAATACTTGTATGGCAAAAGTGCCCGAGTGATTTTGCAACACTCGTTCTATCTTTTCTTTTACTTGTTCAAGTATCTCGCCACCGATTTTTATGGTTTTGCCATTCGTCAGCTTTATTTCTTTTAATTCTTCTATCGGCTCTGGTTTTATTCCTTGTTTCTCGATTTTCATATTGTATTCAATCGAAAAGGCTTCTAACTCGTCTTTCGTGGCTAACTGATAGCATTGTTTGGCGATTTTCTGATCTCCCTTGATCGTAATGACTTGCCCTGGGATAGGAATTTTCATTATCAAGTATCTGATACTTGTTACTATGTTAGTTTCCCATAGGATTAGCCTTTCGATTACTCCGTTGTAGGCTAATCAAGTATCCATAATGTTGAACAATGATTTTATTGTAAGATGTTCTTGGGAATCATGATCTCCTAATTCTATATCTAATTCGACGCTCCCCATTGGTCGAACTGTTCCTCCGCAGAAGTTAGTTATCGGATTTGCGATGGGTTTTAATTCTACGGATGAGCCTCCCATTGCCCGAAGGCCTCCCAAATAAGGACATTAACTGCACTTCTGTCATCTACGAGCATCCTTTTTACTAAGTAGTTTTTTATATGAGTATTGATGACTAGTGTGTCATTGTGAGGTTGTTTGATATGGCGTCCATCCTCTAGGGTGATCGTAACCGTTGGGATAAAGGGGCTAGTTCGTGTAGTGTATATCTCTTTTCGTGCCCTTTTTCTGCCTCCGGCTGATGATTCGCCGCCTACGATCATGTTGATGACTCCAGATACATCTCTACGAGTCTTTTTCGCATCCTCTTGATGTTCTGTCCGAGTGTCCGAACTTCTAGTTCATTTTGGGAAATCTTCAGTAAATTTTTTTAAAGAGCCTGGTTTAACCAATCGTTCTATCTCGATCTTAAGATCCAAACATTTGTCAGTATTATGACCATGGTCCCGATGATATCTGCAGTATCAATTTTTATCTCTGCTTCCGATATAAAGTGGATTAAGTTTCCGTGGAGTTGGTATGTCTATACCATTTTGCTTAATCCACATCAAGATTTCTGATCTAGAAGCGTATCTCCTATCGTCATTCCTCTGTCTATTGAAACCGTACTCCTTTTTTGCTTCTTTTTTCTCTTCTTTTCTTCTTGGCCCCCTTTCCTCTTCTTTTCTTCTCATGTCTCTTCTGTCTTCATCCAAGTCAATCAACTTGGTTACAATAGCCATTGCTTCTGGAAAATTTTGGGGCTTTTTTGTTGTTATCTTATCTCTAAGCTTCCCCATCTTGGTTCCAAACTTCAAAGCGTCAATAGCTGCTTCATTGCTTAAGTGCTCTATTTGCATAGCAATTTTGTTAAATCTGTCAAGACAACTTCGAAGTGTTTCATTGTTATCTTGTTTGTAGAGTCGTAAGTCATTAATACTCTTTTTTGGCAGAATGTTGGTTATGAACCGAATCCTGAATTGTTCGATTAGCTCTTCGAAAGTAGCTATTGAATTCTTCGACAATCTATGGAACCATCTCTGAGCTGTGTTCGTCAGAGTTGTGGGGAAGACTCGGTACATGATCGCATCATTAACATTCTGTAGCATCATCTTTGTGCGAAATATTGAGACATGTGCTACGGGGTCACCCATTCCGTCATATGGATCTAGAGGTGGGACCTTGAATTTTGTAGGTATTAAGGTCGCCATTATGTTGTGAACGAATGAAGAACTTCCATCTAATATGCATTCCTCTATTTTATCAGGTCCAGTACGAGCTTTATGTAATGCTTCCCGTAACTGACAATTAAAGTCAGCTCTTTCTATCCTTAGGAAATTAGATTCCGATTCCTGTTCTGAATTGGATTCCTGTCTCCTGTTTCTGTTATTACGCGGTTTCTCTCGTTCATTATGGAGTGGCAATCGGTTGTCATCATTTGCCCCTATGGCTGGAACAGATCTAGGAGTAGATGTTCCTATAGCAGGCGCGTCAATCCCTCCTTGAGTAAATAGTGATATTTGTTGTTGTACGAACTGAAGCTGAGCGTTGAGGCTCTGAATTATTTTTTCTCTGGCTAATGGTGGCAAATTGGGTGGAACAAGAGTTTAACTTGTTCCGTCCACGTTAGGTGGAGTTGAAAATTCTGGCAAGTTTGGAAAAAGAATAGTTGGAACAGCTCTGGACATATGCTGAAAAGGAGCATAATATGGTGGAGATATTCCGTGAGTTATTCTTGGTTGAGTAATGGTTGTCAATTGTAATGATTCTGATCCAAGCAGTTGTGAACAATCGGCTTGGGAAGTTGTTGGACGTGTTTGATTGACAACTAATGTGCTGGTAGATGCTCCACGTTGATCAGGTGGAGGATCTGAGGTGTTTGTCATGAATTTACACATGAGATTTTGATGTGTGGTTTGGAAAACAGAAAAGTTTTCTCCACAGACGGCGCCAATTGATGAATGTAAGCTCCTCCCTTGTACCTACAAGCACAAAGAAAATTAGATGAACCTAGGATCTTTGATCCGTAGGCTCTCCGATGCTCAAGTTAGAGAGGATTATTCAATATGATTCATAATGAGAGATATGAGCCTATATATAGGCACTAGAAGGACATACCTGATCCTTTTTAGATTAGTATTACGAGAGTCCCAATTCCTTACTAATTATGTCTCTTTATCCTTTTTGATAATTTATCTTATATGCAGACATAGAGTCCTCTTTAGACTTAGATACACAGATACGGAGATATGACATTCTCATATTTATCAAGCAGGATAAATTTATAAATTATTATGGGTAACGACATATCAATATTCGTGATATATGTCTTTACCAATTAATAGATTGCCATCATGTTGTTCTCCAACTTTTATATTAAGGAAGTAATAAAGAGACCCTATATTTTGAATGGGAAATTCTCATGCAAAGGATGGTAATAAAAGAAGTAATAATGCCTAATCTGTTTAGAACGGATGATTTATTATTCTGTTACGGGATCAAAGTATTAATTGAGGTTAACAGTTTAATTTCTCATTTCCTTCGATTTCTTTTAAAGAAGAGGTTCTATATAAGGTTTAATTTTTTTTTTTTAAGTAATAACCTGCTTATGAAAACTATTAACAATGATATCATCTTAAAACAAAAAGTCGCCAATCACCAAGTTTAGAGATGAACAAAGACCTATCGACTTTTGAACCAGTAAAACCATGTAGCTAAAAGAAATTAATAAGTTGAGTTGTTTAAATAATTAATTTATAAGTGTATGTTGTCTGCATATGCACATATTGTAATTGTTAATAAATCTTTTAAAATGAATGTTCTATAAAAATCATAAGCAACCTTGGATTATATTTTTTAAATTTTATTTATTTATTTTGTGGGAGAAAAGCCAACTAGGCCATTGACCTTTACATCCATGTCTAATTTAGTCTTTTTGATTTTTTGGCTAATTTATACCTCCTCATCTTTAGATAAAATGTCAAATTAACTCTGAGAATTACACTCACCTCCTTACTTTTTATTCTTGTAAATAAAAATTCTTCAACTAATTTACCAAAACATTTTTAAGTTTTAGTTAACAAATTGATCCTTAATTTAATTAACAAGAAAAAAAAATTAATTAAAAAAGTACAATAATTATATATTGTAAAAATTATATTTAAAATTCACATTTACTTATATTTTATAAAATTTAAAAATTTAATAATATATTATTTTAATATACATATTTAATTATAATGTATTATTTTTTTGGTAGTTTTGAAATTTAATAATTTAATATTTATTTATACATTAATTTTTTGTTATATATATATTATAATAATAAATTGAAATCAAAACTAAAATCATAATATTAATTTTTTATTATGATAATTTATAAAAATATTCTCAAAAATTTACAAAAAATTTTCAATATTTTAGTTAAATAATAAATTAATCATCATAGTTAATTATGATGGAGAAAAAAATTAGTATTATAATTCAGTTTTAGTTTTAATTTATTGTGATAGTTTCAGTATTTGAATGTTAATTTTTTTTTTAAAAAAAAGCTAATTTTATATGTTAAATTATACATCAATATTTGTAAAGTATAAATAAGTTTCTAATTTTAAAAATAACTTTCAAAAATAAATTTATTTATAAATAAATTAAAGAAATTATATTCCAAAAAAAATACTAATGATAGTTAAATTTGAATATTAATAAAATATGTTAATAATTTTTTTAGAATTTTATAAAGTATAAATAAAATTAAATCTTAAATATAATAACATTAATTTTCAACAATATTTTATATATACACATATATTTGTCACTTTCAATTAATCTTAATCCGGATTCAGCCTATTTTAAAATCTTATACAATAAAGCAATTGATCAATTGCTTTATTGTATACTACTGTCACACCTTATCCTTTAATTAACCACTAATATACAATTATCTACAGTATTTACTTCATTAATCCACTTATCATGCTTAATGAGTTTGTAAGGTTATATATATACACTTGGTAACACTATTAAAATACGTACAAATTAAAACCTTATTCGATATTTGTTTAATGTTGCTACATCCCTTTATCATTCATTTATCATAGGTATCCATCCAGTGATCATACATCACATATTACTAAGATCAACCACAATACCATATATATATATACATCATATGCACCGTGGTGCTAACCATCCATCCATTACATGAATATATACATCAATATACAATTAGAGTACTAGATGCTAATACAATAATACAGGGATACATAAGCTTTCCCAAGCACCTAATCTCCAGCAACCTCGGATCTCTGTCCGGCAAGATGGTGGTAGAAAAATACAGGTAGTACAGCAGCAC
>CATIWO010010400.1:0-20430 GCA_949673435.1 Macaranga tanarius | reverse complement strand
ATGAGCATATGTAATAGTTTTGATTGAAACACAACAAGAAATTTATTTGAAAAAGCACATTCTTTGATCATGTGTTTTTACATTTTTTTACATAAAATTTTTACATATTTGTTTTTATATTTTTATTTATTGATATATTTGACTTTTATTTTTTATTTATTGATATATTTGGTCGTTATTTTGACAAAAGGAGGTCAACGACAGTTTAAAAAAATAAATTAGTTTAGTTTCCATATTTTAAAATTTCATTTATTATGACCTTTTATTTTTAATTTTTATTAATTATTTTTTTAAGTTACTAAAGTAACTCAACTAGATTTATTAAAAATATTGTGAGAATGATATTTTTTAAAAAATTATATATTTAAATTTTTTCCTATCTAATTAAGATATAGGTTATTTATTTCTAATAAAATTATATTTTTAAAAATACAAAAAATTTTAAAAATATTTATAATAAAATGTGCATATTTTAATTGGTTATTAAATACTTATATAATTAATAGAAAAAGATGAATGCAAAAATATCTAAGAAATAATTAATTAAATTTTAACTAATGAAAAAGATAAATGAGTTCTTAGTAAATGAAATAGTAGTGATAAATTATAATCTTTGTTAAAATAAATAAAAAAATATTTATCAAAACATACAAAGTTTATTTTCAACATATATTTTTTCTAACATATTTTTAGAAACTATGTAAATTTCTTGATTGTTAGAAATTTATTAAAAATACATCATTTATATTTTTATTAGATAATAAATGGGAATAAAAAAACTTTTTAATTGATAGAGGGGTCAAATAATTTAAGTATTAATAATTATATAATAAAATAAAATTATTTTTAAATTAAATAAAAATGAATTTTATAAATTACTAATAGTATATTTGAAACTGTACATTTTAAAATATTTTTAAAAATAATTATTAATTTTTATGAATGAAATCGGATAAACTCGTAAAATAAATTGAAGTGATTACTAGTTCACTTTTCATGTTATATGATATTTTTTTTAAAAAAAATTAACAAAACATACAAACACATGCACATACTGGGTTAGAGATAAGACACACTCTTTCACAAAACTATGTCATGCTATTTTTAAATATTCAATGTTTACATGATTGGAAGATTTGATGATTCTATCTTATACTTACTAAAATACTTGCTAAAATAAGCGAAGAGTGAAAAAGGAAACATATACATTTTCGGTAGTATATTATGCACTACTATTATTGCATTGCCCCACTCCCAATAATGATCCATGTCCACCCTTTGATTTCTCTTATAATTAACCGAAAAATCATTTCTAACCCATCATTCTATAAACATGCTGTATTATAAAATACTTTATTAAAAGCTTTAGCCAAGACCATTGACATGTTTTCTTTAGTATTAGACAAGTCTCCTTTAGAATGAAAATGAAAAAAAAAAAATTGAAAAAAAAAAGTTGTTGGTGCTATCATATTTTTAATATTCATAAAAAATAAAAATCATCTATATTTTTATAGTATTTATTGCTATTTGCCTATTCTATTTTTTTAACAATATTTTACCCTTCTATTAATATATTTATTACAATTATCATTAATTGACGTGAAATACTAATTATATATTTTAAATAAAATATAAATTATTTAATAATAATTACTATATGGTACTTTACCATATTATATTGCTTATTCTTAAAATTTGAAAAGCTTATTTTTATTTGTTTACATTATTATATTTTTACTAATTTTTTCAAAATTTTCATTAAAATTATTGCTAAATAAGTGTGAATAACTAAATAAATCATAAAATAAAAATACAGTTAAGTAATATATTTAATATATCCAATATTTTAAACAAATAATACAAATAAAAATAAATTTTTAAATTAAAAAATAATTTATACTTGATTAAAATTTTTTATATAATATAAATATTCCAAGTTAATATTTAAGTAGAGATATTTAAAATTAAAAATAATTAATTAATAGTTAATTATAAGTTTGACTAAATTAAAGTTAAACTTAAATATTTTTATTTTATTAAAGCATAATTTTATAATTAATTAATGATAAATTTTACATAAATATTGATAAAAATTAGTATAATAATGAAAACTGTAATTTTTAATGTTAGGGGCAAATAATATAATAGAGTCAAATAGTGAGGGCAAAAGAGTAATTACATTTTACACTAGAGGTTATTTTGATAATTTCAAATTAGTTAACGACAATTTTAATAGAAATTTTAACAAAAGGGTAATGGTATAATCTGCAAATCAAGAGGATAATAAAATATAATTTTTAAATAGGAAGGACTAAATAATACAATATGATAAAATAGAGATGACAAATAGCAATTAATCCATATTTGTATATCATGTAGATAACATATAGAAATATAGATCCCTGAAACAAATAAATTGATTTAAAATTTTTTATTTAAATTTTACTATTTAGTTATTTAAAATAGCATTAGTTTAAACATTTACTAAATATTTAAATATTTTAGGCTTAATACATATCCAGACCCTTGAACTTGTCAACTTTTGTCACTTTGGCACCTCAACTTACGCTTTTGCCATTTTAACACATGAACTTGCCTAAAATGTAATTTTTAAACCCTTGTCATCACATTAGCGAATCAGCAAGTGACACTTAAGAGGTATTTAACTGACAAAAATCTGCAAGTAAATGTGCCAAACTGACAAAAAGTGGTAAGTACAGGGGATGATAGATGTATTAGATCATTAGATTAGTGTATTTTAGACAAAAAGCGGCAAGTTTAGGTATTAAAATGGTAAAATCATAAGTTGAGGTGCCAAAGTGACAAAAGCTGGCAAGTTCAGGAGCCTAGATATGTATTAAGCCAATATTTTAATAAGGGATAAGTACAAAAAAGTACCTTGTGCTTAGGCGTTTTTTCACTTAAAAGGATGTGATATTTTTCGTAACGATTAAGAGTTTGTGGTTTAATTCTATTTGTATTTTAGTACCCTACTCAGTATATTATTAAAAATATATTATGTAATGATAAAATAATATGAATATTTTTTAGTAAAATTATTTACTAAGTAGTATAAATTTACAAAAAATAAAAATAAGATGTATTTTTTATTTTATTAGGAATAAAAAGAAATAATTTTTAAAATAAATTTATGATATTTCTAAAAGTATCTAAATGGTCATATTGATGGTAAATCATATGTAAAATATTTATATTAGTGAAAAGTAGTGTTATATTAATATTTTATTATAAAATGATGACAATATTAGTTAAGAGGGTATTAAAGTGTTAGAAAATAAAACCACATAACTCTCTAAATATCACGAAAAAAGCTACAGACCTTTAAGTGAAAATATGCCTAACCACATGGTACTTTTTTATATTTATCCCTTGTAATAAAATTAATTAATTAAAGAGATAGTTAATTAATTTAAAGCACATGATATTAGAAATATGTTTTATTTTAAATTAATAAAAATATTATGATAATTATTATAAAATCAAGTAGAAATAGATTAACTAATTAAAAAAATTATTTAAACACACCAAATTTACTATATGCTAACATAATATGTAACACCCACATCCTAAGGCACATATTTTTTCATGATGCATTTCATTTCATATAGAATTGAGGGTGGAGTTAATTTAAGGTTAGGTGTGTTTATGAATAATGATGAGGACCTAATTGTAAGAAAAATTGGATTAGATTGACATAATTAAAAGCTTAAGGGTTAATGTGCAATATCCACACTTCATTAAAGATTGAAGTGTATATTTGGCGATAAATATCCTAAGATATTATTTAGAAACTTCTTGAATTATGCCATGTGGATGGCTACTTATGTGTGCATGTGTATAGTTGTGGGTGTGAGCATATGTATGGTTGTGGGTGTGAACATGTGTATGGTGAGGATTAAGGAGAAAAACTTTATAAATAAAAGGGTTAGTGATCTTAAGAGGGTTTAGACAAAATTAATCTTGCCTCAATCATCTAGCAAAAGCTTGGGGAGTTCTAGGAGCCTTATAAGCATTTGGGAATATCAATTGGTAAGTCATACATGTATAGTTGTTGATTGAAGTTAAGTTTGTTAATTTTAGAATTCGTAACCTATTTTTAGAATTTTTCAGTCTTAGAGATTTTACCATAACTTGAGTTGTAGAACTCTAAATTGAGCAAGATTTGATTCTCTGGAAACTTAAGGAGTTCTTTACAACTCTTATATGTTGATGTTGAGTTGAATCTGCCTCTAAGGGTCTAATAGAGCTTGATATTTTAGTGCTCATACAGAATGCCTTGTGTGACTTAGTTGTATTCAAAATTCATAATTAATTATATACACATCAAAATTAAGTAATTCTAACTGGGAATTAAAATAGACCCATAACCCTAGCTTTTGTAATAAAATGGAAGCCAAAGGATTTCTGTACATGATTTTAAAACATATCAAATTGAGGTGTTAAATTGCACTAATTGAGTTAAAGTGCAAGAGTGATGAATTGTATGTGTATTTGATACATAGTTATGTGTAGGAGTTGCAAGAGACAAGGAAGATATAATGAACTAGAGAAACTCTTACTTATTAAAGATTGGGAAGCATTCTCTGTAATTAATTACTAATGTAATACATGCACTTGGCTTCTTTTGAATATTATAGTTATAATAATATATGTGTGCTTTCTTGAATAATTGAATAAGTTATGTGAATCTTTATACATATTGAATAGGATAGGTTGTGATTCTTAGTATCGTTAGTGAAAGTTAACAATGTCATAAATATGCACTAAATATTTAAATAATTGAATATATGTGTGAATAATGCACATCTATGTTGCACGGACACCTCTATAAAGAGCCGTGTCTCGTGTCGGAAACGTTTCGGACACCTATACGTGTCGGAAACTTCTCAAAAATATTTCGGAGCCATTTTCGCAAATAAGATAAAGTTTCGGGGCCGTTTCAGCAAATAAGATAAAGTTTCGGGGGCCATTTCCGCAAATAAAATAAAGCTAACCTCTCATTGGATGAACCGAAATTAGAGATAATATTTTTTAATGAAGATGTCAATGAGAATGAAATGTATTTTAAGTAGAATATTTTTATAAATTGATGTGTAATATTTTATAAATTGATGTGTGAAATATTTTAGATGGATAATTATTTATTTATGAATATTGAGAAATTATATATTGTTAAGGGTGTTATTATTTTATTTATAAATACAGGATAAAATGAAAATTTATTGTTTTAAGTTGTAAAATAATTTTTTTATATTTATAAATATTGTTACATATTTTAGAATTATTTTTTATGATAAAACATATCATTAACTATGAAAAATATACTTTTAAATTGAATCTAATTATAATTTATATAAATTAAATTTTATACTTTTTTATATTTATAAATTTACCTCTATATTTTTAATATTTATACATTGACCCCTATATTTTTAATATTTATAAATTGATCCCGGTGTCCCCGTTTCCTATATTTTCTAGAAATGTCGTTTCTCCGTGTCCGTTTCCCCGTTTCCCGTTTTCCCGTGTCGCATATCGGTGCAACCTAGACCGCAACAGCTATCAGCAATTAGCTAACCACAATAGCTATCAGCTATCAGCTATGAGCTGATATAAACAGTTGAACCAAACAGACCCTAAATAATACATATTTATATTTTGAAAAATTTCTCAATTTATGGGAATTAAATTTATGATTTTAGAAAAAAATTAATACGAAGTCAATTATTTGTTAAACTATCATTTTTTTTATATAAACTTCACTTTTTAATTTTTATTTTTGTATTCACAAAACGTCGTCATGCTAATCTTAACATTGAAAAAGTTCATAAACATTAATAAATTTTTACCCACTTTCATATTGCTCAAAATAAAGAACATCATCCCACTCGTTATAATTATATGCAAGTTTGGACATATATATATATAATTTTAAATATTAAATTTTTTCATTTAAATCATTTTTATTTATAATTTATTAAATTTTAATTAATTCAATTCAATTTAAATAAAATCACAATAACAATAAAAAATTTCCACCAATTAATTTTCCCATTCTCCATAGTTTTGAACCGAAAGAATGTTCAAACCAAAAAAAAAAAAGAGCTCCCTACCAGCCCATTGTAATGGTTTTTGGCGGTTTAAATATCATTATTAAATCATTGAAGTATACTGTATACCTTTCATTCTACTTCTTATTCTTCTACTTTGTTTGTTAGCAGTGGTTTTTGGTTTTTTTTAGTCAAAGATTTTTTTTTACAGGTTTGTTCATAATTAATGGTTTTGTTCATAAAGTTTTTTAGAGTTTTTTTTTTGGATTTTTTTAGTCAAAGTTTTGTTCATAAATAGCCATTTTAATAATTTATTATAAAAATAATAAATTTTTATCAATATTAATAAATAATAATTATGAAAACTTGAATATTTAAGACTTCTACAATTATTATAATAAAAAATATTACTATAATTGACAATTTCAACATTTTTTTTAGAAGACTGTGTGATAATTTCTAAAATACAAATGAGTGACTTTCATATTCATAATTTAAATCGTAAAAGTTTACTACACAAGTAGTATAATTTGTTCCTCTTATTAGTATGATAATTTTTATAAAAAAGAGATACTTTTTCGGGTTATTTACACCCACGGTATCCAACTTTATCACTTGATCCCACTATAATACCTAACTTTCATTTGGTCACTTAAAACCCTCCAACTTTTCATTTGGGTTCCACAAAAGTACCTGATATCATATTCTGGCAATCGGCAATGACATGACATCCACGTAGAAGCTGACATGTCAAAAAAAATAATTTTTTTTATAAAAATAATCCAACCAATTAAGGCTGGACACGTGGGCACAACTCTCTACCTCCTTATTCTCTTCCTCCTCTTCTCCTTCGCTCACCAAACCTTAATTTCCTCCGACTCCGACCCTCTTCTCAAAGGCCGCACTCCTGTCCACCGCTTCAGCTCTCTCCAATCCGCTTTCCTCCTCCTCCTCTTTCTCATTCTCTATTTCTCTCTCCTCTTGTCGGAATCCACCTCCATCCTTCCTCTCCCGCCAGATCTCTTTTTCGCTTTAGTCTCATCTCTTTTCTTTTTGCAGTACTCCGTTTCCTCGAGAATGTCGGAATCCACCTCCATCCTCACTCAGGTTCACTGAGACAGCCAGGGCCAGGATTGAGTATGCTGGTGGTGAATGTGTGACTTTTGACCAACTTGCTCTTAGAGCTCCCCTTGGTCCTTCTCAGAGGTCCCAAGAATGCTCGTGAGGCAGTGAAGCACTTCGGACCAGCACCTAGTGTACCACACAGCCACACCAAGCCTAATGTCCGATCAAAGGGAAGGAAATTTGAGAAGGCCAGAGGAAGAAGGAACAGCAGAGGCTTTAGGGTTTAAGCACTCAAATTTGTTCAGAAAATTTATAAGCCTACTAAATCCATTCAGATGCATCTGTAAACCAACATTCAATTTAGTCGTATTTTACTTTCCCTTTCTCATCCTCTTGTGGGGAACAATTACATTATCTTTATGTTGCTTTTTTTTTTTTTTTTGGATCTAAGCTATAGATTTTGGATGTCAGAGTAAGGATTTATGGTATTTTGGAAAAAAAATTAGGCAATAAACAATTATTCTTTGTTTAAATAGCTTAATTACCTCAAAGTCTGCAACTTATGGTATTTATGAACTGAATAATACTCACGTTTAATTTGGAAAGTTGATCTAGATCCATAGATCCATAGATGAAATATTAGATTTGTTGATGATGTGTGTGTGTGTATATATATATATATATATATATATATATTATTAATTGGATGTTTGATTAGTAAAAATTGGCATCATTCACCAGTCACCACAATACATTCTCAATCAACTATTCAATATTTTTACAAACAATATGTACATATATATCTCATTCTTGCCACAATAAATAGCATACACAAATCAATATAGTCAAATAACAATAGTTACATGAGAATCAATATATGTAAGCATTATATTAATAATTACTTACCAAAAAGCTTTCAATTCCTAATCAAGAAAAGCTCCCTCAATTGAGTAGGAACTCCTCTATCTCTTCCAACTCCTACACATAATTATATACCAATTCCGATAATCAAACATTACAATTCATCCCAAATTCACAAAGTGTAACTAAATGCTTAAAGTTTAAAATGACCTAAAGATATACACACAAGTCCAATAATCCCCAAATTTCTACTAAAACTAGGGTTATGAGTCTACTTTCAATTCTAATTAGAATTACCCAATTCAGGCAAGTATGAAATTAATTATGGATTTTAGAATCTATTCGGGCAAAACAGGGCATTCAACATGAGCAATAAAATATCCGGCCCTATTTGGCCCTTTTAACATCAAATTCAATCCAAGCTCAAAACACAAAAGTTATAGAGAACTCTCTAAAGTTTCTAGAGAATCTAACCATGCTCAAATCCGAGCTCTATAACTCAAGTTATGGTAATAATAATAGAACTGAAAAATAGGATATACAGGATCCAAATTACAACCTATAAAGACTCAACTTAAATTAACCATAAATGCATGTAAATCTTACCAATTAGGACTTCAATGAATATAAGACTTCCCAAAACTTCCTAAGGCAATTGTTTGATAACTAGAGTAAGATCACAAGCTCTCTAAAATTACTCAAGAACTCACTCTTCTTCTTCCTCAAAATCTCTACAATCTCTACACATCAATATACACACACAAACACTCCACCAATCAAAAGTCTCCAATTGCCATCCCTAAAGTCTTTATATATTAAATGCCCAACAATAATAATAAATGCATATTTATCACTAATAACCAATAATAAATAATACTCTTCATAATATACCAAATATCATCATAATACCCACTAACCTTCTTAATAAAATGGAATTAACTCACAATAGCCCATAACTTTCTAATAGGACATTTTACTCCCCAACTTATCTTACAATCTAGTCCCTCTCTACAACACATGCACAATCTTAAATTTAAATGGAGTCCACTTTCTACTATGCATAAAATGCAATATATACGTCATAAGTACGTATGCTAGAGGGCGGGTGTTACATCCATGACCTATGCTGTGGTGGGTAATAGTGGGATCTTATTGCTAAAAGATTATGGAAAGTTATTTGATAGCCATGAGATGGTGTTTGGATTGAAGAATGCAAAAATAGAGAAATATGAAGCATGTTTGCTATAAAACTAATGTATCCTTCATACACAGCCATGTATTGCAAAAATGGTGTGTAATTGTGATCCATATGGGACTAATGTCCCCATAATTACTTATATTTGTGAACCGATTCATATTTTTGGACTACACCATCTGCAATTCATATCAAAAGGCACCTTTGATCATGGTCACTGATCCAAGATTTGATGTGTTGTGTGCAAGGATTGTGAAGTACTATTCTGTGAAAAGGTTTGTTGAAAAAGACAGGGAATCATTGGATGAATGGAGCTGTGCACGTAATGGTTCCACGCTGCATTACTCTACTGGCTTTCAAACTGTAATGCTAGTTTTGGAGACTTGTGAGAGAGTTAGTATTTTTGGGTTTGGAAATTCATCTCTGGCTAAACACCATTATCACGATGATCAGAAAAGTGAGACTAAAATACATGACTATAAGGCAGAATATGATTTTTGTCATGATTTGATCAACAATCCAAAGGTAATTCCATTCATTTTGGACAGCTTCATGTTTCTTTGTGGCAAGTTTTACTTGATTTTTGTCTAGTTGGGTGCCTTTTGTTAGTGTGAAATTTGTTCTTAACAGACGGTGAGAAAGTGTTCTACATTATATATATATAAGGTGTGGGATTTAAATACTGTCTCCATTAATTTATAAAATTAATTTTTATTTAATTAAAAAAAGAAGGATGTTCCCTCATTATGTAATAAGTGTAATATATATTACAAATTAAGAAATTTGTTTTTGGTATATGTACTAAGTTGATGCTAAAATGGTTGAATCGTTAATTTCCTTTAAAAATATTTAAATTTTTACTATTGCTAATTTATAAAATTAATTTTTATCTATTTATTTATAAAAGTTGTTTTGTATTGTGTAATCCATTTTCTACTAATAAAAAAAATATATATACATAGAAAATAATGAAAGTAGAATGTAATAATAAACTTGGAGTATCTAAAATCCCCACCTAACTCTCATATATTAACATTCACCCCAATTAAATTAAAGTATCAACACTCCAAGAAGAATGATCTTTTTTCCAACATATATGATATAAGCCATGTTATTTTATCATATAATTTAATATTTTCACACTTTCATTGTACATTTCTTATATACACGTCTCTAAGAATTTGGCAGTTCAATTCTATGTGGTTGGAACTTAATTTAATTATTAATCAATTAACAAAGGTGTGTGAGCCATTTGATTCTTAATCTAAATAATACCTTGACAATACAATAAATAAATATTAAACTGATCTACTTTAACCATTTTTTTCTTTTTTTTTGAACAAAGATCTACTTAACTTATTGTTCCATATGGATATGGGCACGTTCTCAAATCTTGACCCACTAGGCTACTGCCATATGGCTATATAATAAGGCAAGAACTAGGCAGTTCAATGTATATTGCATTATTTGTCTGCACGGCCTTATTACAGGCATTGGGAGTACTCAACCCCCAATCTGTAGTTGGTAAAAAAAAATGTTTTAAAAAAAAATTTACATGCATTTGTAACTTTCAGATATAAGGGTGAGCAGAGTAGGTGCAGTTCAGAGAATGATTTTCAGAATTTAAAAATTAAAGTTTCGAAATTATTTTAAAATTTTAGTTCGATTCAATTTAGAAATTAAATTTTTCAATTTAATTCTGTTTGAAGATCAGTTTGTCTCTGAATTAAAAAAATAAAACTATAATTCAAATTAAATTATTAAACTATAAACCATTTCATAATTTTATTATAAAATTGAATGATTTTTGATAGTTTTATTTATCATTATTTTTATTATACAAATTTTATTAAAATTTTTATAATATACTCTAATATATCATATAATTATTATATTTTCTTATAAAAAAATTTATATAAATAATATATATCATAAAATAATAATAACAGCAATAAAGCTATTAAATAAGCATATTACATTATTATTTTATTATTGAAGATGAATATAAATTTTTCAGCATAAATTATATTATAATATTTTAAAATGCTATTTACTAATTTAATATTTATTTTTTTGTGATTTAAAATAATTTGATTGACGAGTTAATTTTTAATTTCAAATAATTAAAATAAGATTTATATATTATTTTAGATTACATATTAAATTAGTAGGTTATCGGTTCTAGTTTTAGTTTTTCAGTTCAGTGCAATTCAGAGCGGTTTGGAACAGATTTCGGTTTAGAGAATTCAAAATCTTCGGACCATCCCAATAAAAAAATTTTGGGACAATTCAGTTCGAAAAAAATCAAATGATCAACGGAAATTTTCAGTTTTGGAAATTTTTGGTTCGATTTTTTAAACCGGTTCAGATTCTCCAACACTCAGTTCTATTCATATATATATATATATATATCATTACCTCATACTTTCCATTTCTTCTTCCATTTTTTTTAACAAGAAGAGAAAAGACAACGATCGAACTTTTAACCTATTAATGTTTTAAAAGAAGTTACATTATTAGTCTACTCAACTTTTGATTATGTTTTCCATTTAATACAAGAAATCATGCATTAATATTTATTAGAATTATTATCATTTGATCTAATTATATCTTCTAAGGAAAATTTTTTAATTTTATCTTAAACTTTGGGCCAATTATCAATTAAATCATAATTTGAAAATCATTTTAATTTGCTTCTTTAATTTTATAAATTGTGTCAATTCTATCCAATTTTAGTTAAAAGATTAAATTGTATTCTTAAAATTACTTTTAGATCCCTAAAAAATAAATTTGACATTTATTATAATTTTTATCTTTCTTCTTCTCTTTTTTCTATCAAGAAAAAATAAAATATAAAAAATAATTTCAAATTATAATTTTACCACTTTAAACATAAATTCAAAAATTAATTTTTGAATATTTTATAAAATTTCAAAATTTTCTCTTAAAAAAAGAGTTATTTTTTATTGTACAATCCATTTACTTTCTTTTGATTTAAAAAGTAAATATATAGAAAATAATGAAAGTAGAATGTAATAATAAACTTGGAGTATCTAAAATCCCACGTAACTCTCATATATTCCCAATTAGATTCATGTCAGTATCAACACTCCTAGAAGGTTAGAACAATGATATTTTTTCCAATATATATGAAATAAAACATGTTATTTTATCATATAATTTTCACACTTTCATTGTACATTTCCTATATATACACGCCCCTAATTAAGAATTTGGCCGTCCAATTAATTCTATGTGGTTGGAACTTAATTTAATTATTAATCAATTAAGAAAGGTGTGGTGAGCCATTTGATTCTTAAGTCTAAATAATACCTTGATAATACAATAAATAAATATTAAACTGATCTAGTTAACTTATTGTTCCATATGGGCACATTCCCAAATCTTGACCTACTATATAAGGTAAGAACTAGACAGTTCAATGTAGATTGCATTATTTTTTTTAAAAAAAAAATTACATGTATTTGTGGCTTTCAATCTTTTATATGCATATCATTACTTCATGTTTTTCATTTATTTAATTTCAAGAATATGCAGCTATTGATATCTTTGAACCTAAAAGTAAGGCAAGATGTAGAACATTTGTTATTTGGAGATAGTTTTCTTGATGTTCAGGCAGCGTATAGGTCAACCTTTACTAGTTGGGGAAGGTATAGTTTTCTTGATGTTCAAGAAGGGTATAGGTCAACCTTTACTCGTTGGGGAAGGTATATTAATCACAGTAAAATTACTAAATGATTGATCACCAACCAAAAGGTATCAACCTGAGGTCATGAATGAACTAATAGAATTCATAAAAAAATCTTATTGATAAATACAGTGATCAGTACCCAAAGAAAATCATATGATTTGAAATTTCAGTTGTGGTGGGTAATAGTGGGATTAGGGGTGTAATCGAGTATCATATGATTTGAAATTTTGGTTGTGGTGGGTAATAGTGGGATTAGAGGTGTAATCGAGTCAAATCGACTCGTGAGCTACTCGGGATCGACTCGAAAAAAATTCGAAATCGACTTAATTATTATCGAGTGGAGCTCAAGTTTGAGCTACTCGAGTAGGTTGTCGAGTCGAGTTTGAGCTCCTTAATATTTGACTCGATAGACTAGCGAGCTTAATCGAACTTGATGAAGTGCGTGCATATTTACCATTTTATCTTTTTTATTTTAATACAATTAAAAGAATATCTTATCGAACCGAGTCGAGTTACATATTGAGTCGAGTTCAAACTCGAGTCGAGTTTAAATATTTTAATATATATTTTAAAATTTTATATAAATAATCGAGTCGAGTTTGAGTATAAAAATCATTTAATCGAGTCGAATTCGAGGTTTAAAAAAATAAATTCGATTGAGTTTGAATTTCAAGTTTAAGAACCGAGTCGAGCTCGAATTTGGCAATGTGTCAACTCCACTCTACTCGATTATATTACTAAGTGGAATTTTGTTGCTATGAGATTATGGTAAAGTTAATTGATAGCCATGAGATGGTGTTCGGATTCAAGAATGCGAAAGATAGAGAAATATGAGGCATGTTGGGTATAAAACTAATATATCCTTCATACACAGCCACGTATTGCAAATATGGTGCAAAAAATAAAGTGTATGTTTATAAGGGACTAATGTCCCCATAATTACTTATATTTGTGAACCGATTCATTTCTTGGACTACATCATCTGCAATTCATATCAAAAGGCACCTTTGATCATGGTCCCTGATCCAAGATTTGATGTGTTGAGGATTGTGAAGTACTTCTGTGAAAAGGTTGACAGGGAAGTCATTGGATGAATTACTCTAATGATTCCATGCTGCATTACTCTATTGGTTTTCAAACTGTTATGCTAGCTTTAGTATTTTGGGTTTGGAAAATCATCTCTGACTAAAACATCATTATCATGATGATCAGAAAAGTGAGACTATAATACATCAGTATGAGGCAGAATATGATTTTATCATGATTGGATCAACAATCCAAAGTAATTCCATTCATTTTGGACAACTTTATGCACTTTCCACTACAAAATTTGTGACTTTAGGAGACCAATTAAGGAGAAGAATAAAAATTAAGGGTATGTTTACTTTGAGAAAACTATTCCAGTTTTCTAGAAAATTTTTCAAAATGAAAATAGAAAATAGGAATTTGTGTTTAATTTGAGTATTTTCATAAAAATCTCACTTGAAAAGTGTTTTCATTATTTTTCTAATTTTTTTTTAAAAAAATGGAAAATAAAGTTTTTATTGTTTTCTAAATTTTTCTTACTAAAATTATAAAATAAAAACTCCGTGTTTTCATTTGAAATTGAAAACTCCGTGTTTTCATTTAAAATTGAAAACTCCGCGTTTTCATTTCTAACAATTAAACATGTTTTACAAATTTTTTATGAAAATGAAAAGTTTTTATTTTCTTTGAAAATTAAAAATTAAAAAATGAAAACAGAAAATAATTTTCTGAAAGTAAACACACCCTAATTGTCCCAAAAGTTTCAACCTCAATAAACTAGGAATAACATTTAATTTTGTCTTCTATTATTGTTAAATCTAGTTATTGGGACAACAAAATTATTCTATTCAGAAAAATTTTCTAGGGACGATATATTTTAAGTCCTAATCCTATTTATTCTTATTTAACTCTCCCTTCATCTTTAATTATAAAATTTAAAATTAAAAAATAAAATTTGACTCCTATATACTATATTTTCTTATAAATTATTTGAGGCCGCCATTCACTGGATCTTCTGTCGTTGCCTCCGCTGTCATCAGGTCACCAACTTACTTAACCTTCCGGCATTGGGCAAGCATCAGCTTCCATAACCCTTTGGCAAAATATGGCAAAAAAAAAAAAAAAAAAAGTTCATGGTGGACCGACCCATTCTACTCCTTCCCATTTTAGGAGGGCAAATGTAGTTTTTTACTTCACAAATAGTACAATAGTCATCCCTTTTTATGGGGATGATAATCGTCCATTTTTATTATGATAATAGTCAACTTTATATTTAAAGATAATAATTGTCCTCTAAACTAGGGACAACAATCGTTCATTTAAATGGGATGATATTATAATTATTATCTCCTATAGAATAGGAAACAAAGGCAATAAGAACAATATTTGAGGACAATTTTAGTTGTCCCTGAAATTAAAAGAGACGATATTTTGAGATTTTAGAGACGATCTTAGACATTCTCTAAACTTTTTTTTTTTTTTTTTTAAGTGTTCCTTCCCGTGGTAATTTTTACTTGATTTTTGTTTAGTGCCTTTTTGTTAGTGTGAAGTTTGTTCTTAATAGTCGGTGGGAAAGTGTTCTACATATACTTTCTCTATTAATTTTTGAAATTAATATTTATTTAATTATAAAAAAGAAAGATAATCTCTTATTATATACGTAGCCAAGTGTAATATATTTGATATTACGAAATTTATTTTTGATATCTGTAATAAGTTAATGATAAAATGGTCTAATAATATTAATTATTTTCCTTCAAAAACTTTTGAGTTTTAATTTTACTATTGCTGATTTATAAAATTATTTTTTATCTGATTTTATTGTGCAGCCTATTTTCTATTAATTTTAAAAATAAATATATGGAAAATAATAAAAGTAGAAAGTAATAATAAACTTGGAGTATCTAAAATCTCCACCTCATTCTCACATATTAACATTCACCCCAATTGGATTCATATAAGTATCAACACTCCTAGAAGTATTTATCTTTTTTCCAATATGAAATAAGCCATGTTATTTTATCATATAATTTAATATTTTCACACTTTCATTGTACATTTCCTACATGCACGTCCCTCAGAATTTGGCCGTTCAATTCTATGTGGTTGGAAATTAATTTAATTATTAATCAAGTAATAAAGGTGTGTGAGCGTTAAGCCATTTGATTCTTGAGTCTAAATAATACCTTGATGATACAATAAATAAATATTGAATTAATCTATTAGTTGACCAAAAAAAAAAACTAATATAGTTAACTTATTGTTCCATATGGGCACTTTCGCAAATCTTGACCTACAACCATATGGCCAATATGGTAAGGCAAGGACTAGGCAGTTCAATGTAGATTGCACTATTTTTTTTAAAAAAATTACATGTATTTGTAGCTTTCATATACGTATGTCATTACCTCATGTTTTCATGTTTAACATGGAGCAACAATCAAATATTTAATTTATTAATACTTTAAAAGGAGTTGTACCATTATACTATTTAACTTTCGGCTATGTTTTTCATTTGATACAAGAAACTAAGTATTAATATTTATTAGAATTAATATCATTTGATCTAATTATATCTTCTAAGAGAAACCATTGATTTTATTCTAAATTTTGTGTCAATTATCAATTGAATTATAATTTGAAAGTTATTTCAATTTGCTCCTTTAAATATAGGAATTGTGTTAGTTCTATCCAATTTATGTTGAAAGATCAAATTATATTTTTAAAAATTATTTTTAGATTCCTATAAAATAAATTAATTTGATACTTATTATAATTTATGTATTTTTTCTTATCTTTTCCTCACAAGAAAAAATAATATAAAAAAAATGATTTCAAATTCTAATTTTACCACTTTAGATGTAAATTTAAAAATTAATTGTTGAATATTTTATAAAATTTTAAAATTTTCTTTTAAAAAAGTTATTTTTTATAGTGCAATCCATTTTGTATTAATTTTAACAAATGAATATATAGAAAATAATGAAAGTAGAATGTAATAATAAACTTGGAGTATCTAAAATCTTCACCTAACTGTCTTATATTGACATTCACCCCAATTAGATTCTTGTAAGTATCAACACTCCAAGAAGAATTATCTTTTTTTTTTTTTTTCCCAATATATATGAAATAAACCATGTTATTTTATCATATAATTTAATATTTTCACACTTTCATTGTACATTTCTTATGTACACGTCTCTAAGAATTTGGCCGTCCAATTCTATGTGGTTGGAACTTTTTTTTTTTTTTTGAACAATAGGACTTACTTTAATTATTATTTAATTAACAAAGGTGTGTGAGCCATTTCATTCTTATGTCTAAATAATACCTTGATAATACAATAAATAAATATTAAACTGATTTAGTTAACTTATTATATGGGCACATTCGCAATTCTTGACCTACTATATAAGGCAAGAACTAGACAAATTTTTTTTTTTTTTTTTTTTTTGACAATAGAACTAGACAGTTAATTCAATGTAGATTGCATGCATTGGTTTTTATAAAAATTAGATGTATATGTAGCTTTCATATACATATCATTACTTCACGTTTTCTATTTCTTTTATTGTTTATTTATTTATTTTTTTAACAAAGTAGAGGAGAAAAAAATTTAATCTTTAACCTATTAATGCTTTGAAGGAATTATATCACTAAATTACTCAACTTTCCGCCATATTTTTCATTTGATACAAGAAAACTATGCATTAATATATATTAGTCATTTGATCTAATTATATATATATTCTAACTAATTAATAAGTTTAAAAGAAATTTATTTATTACCACAGCCACAGTTAAAATCTACTCTCATGAAATTATTAAAATAATTCGATCTCATATTTATTTATTTTAGCTCAAGGTAACAAACTTGTCGAATTCTAAAAGAACAAATAAAATATATTCAATAATATGGCAACTTGTCATCTTAAACAATAATTAAGCATGTTATTTTAAAGAAATAAACATTGTTTTCACATTAATTGAGGTTTATATATATCTCACCAAATAAAAAGAAACGAGACATAAATATAGGCTAAAGTGGCAATTCGCCCCTGAACTATCATCCAAGGTGCAATTAACCCCAAAATCAACTTTTTGGACTATTTACCCCACAAAAATGCAAAATTTGGCAATCCACCCCAATTTTTCATCACAATTGGAGAGTGTCTTACACTCTCTCATATTATAAAAATAAATAATTTTTTTATTTATAACAAGTAATATTTTATTAAATAATAAAATTAAAACCTATTTTATTTCATTACCCTTAAACTCCTACCCATTGTTTATGTCCAACTCCACTTTCGCTCACTGTGCGGCTCTGCCAACTCCACCGTCACTGCCTCTGCACAACTCCACCATCGTTGCTTTCATTCTTCTTCTTTATCACCACTAAAGATGCCACTGGTGCTATTTCTTTTTCTCCTGTCTCCCTCGTTGCTCATCGCGCCACCGCCTCCCAAGTTGCTCAATTAGTGCTTACCATCTCTTGCATTGCCTCCTCTTACCTCAACTAGCCAAGGCTGTGAACGACGATTTTCTGGTGAGCTGGATCTACATCGGCTATTTTCTTATCCAATCAGCTATGCTACGATGCTTGTTTGAAGATTCATAAAGCAGAATAATAAGCTGCTTTTTTTTTCTGAATGGTTCTAGAAGTTTCTCTATTGGATCATTGTCGTCGTCTTCCTTATTATTTTCTTGATCGTCGCCGCTGTCATCATCATTATCCCTTTGTATTCGACTTGTTTGTATTCCTCTGCTTCTTCTTCTACAATTTCTTGTTTCTATTGTAGCTTTTTAGCTTTTTTTTTTCTTCTTCTTGATGTTGTATTTTACGTTTTTTATGTAATTCTTTATACCTTTTGAATTTTGATTTTTTTGGTAGTAAATTTTGGTGGCAATTGTTGATGATTATGGTTGTTTTTGGGTGGTGTTGGTTTTCTGGTGTTAGTAGGTTACTGTTCATGGTGATGGTGTTGGTGTTGGTGTTGATGGTGGTGCCGTCAATGACAACGGTGGGTGGGTGTTTACAGTGGTACCGTCGATGTTGGTGGTGCTAGGCGGTGTAGGAAGGTACCGGAAGAAAGGTTTTTGTTTTAATAATCAGATTATTTTAAGAATGGGGAGGAAGAGAAATTTTTTTTTTTTTTATCATTATTGTACATCTCACTTGCTCCAATAGACATGTGTAACTCACTCTCTCAAAATTGGGGTAAATTGCCAAATTTTACATTTTTGTGGGGTAAATAGTCCAAAAAGTTGATTTTGGGGTTAATTGCACCTTGGATGATAGTTCAGGGGGTGAATTTCCACTTTAGCCCATAAATATAGTTAATGTTGGGGTTAAATGCAATGGTGGTTACCCAACTTCATATTTATTGCAATTTGGGTATTAAACTTCTTTTTGTGATTTAATTTTAATTTTGTTTCAAAAAGAGTACTGCTAAAAATTTTCGATCCTCTAAATTTCTCTTCAAAATCATTTTAATCCCTTAATGTTTTTATTTTTTCAATTTAGTCCAAAAGTTACAAAAAAATTAGAAGTTTATATTCTCCTAGCCTATGCTACTACTCAAAATAAGTATGGTCTTATTTGGTGGAATTAAAATAATTTTCAAATTTGTTCTTATTTTTTAATAAATGTATAAAAAATATGGACTTATTTGTAAAAAAATTTTAATTTTGGATCAAAATAGTAATTGTAGATTGTTCAGGTGCCAAAAGATTTTGTAAGTCACTGTTGTGAAAATAAATAAAAGTATAGTATCTAAAAAGATACAAATTAAAATTTGGTGATCAAATTGAAATAAACTTAAAATTCGATACCCTCTCGTATATTTGACTCGTTAATGTTGCCTTGAAGCAACATATACATATACATATAGGTATCTTTCATATATATAATTAAATATTTTATTAGAATTAAGTGTATAATAATGGATTGGAATTTGGAATGACAGAAGTTGATATCTTCAATTGGAGGATTATAAGCTATTTCTTATGTGTTTAAGAAGAAAATCCATATCATCAACAGCTAATTAAGGAATTTGACTATTTCAATTAAAACTGTAATACAACTAAAATAACAATAATAGAATACAAATCAAAATCAACTTCAAAGAAGTTTCAAATTTGTGACATAAGTGGTGGATAGTGTTATAAGCATTAGGGTGCTGATAATCGGCACAAAAGACAAAAAAATTTGGAGAAAAGACAAAAATATCTTTTCCCCAAAATTACCAATATACCCTTTATTTAATTAATAATAAAAAATTATATAATAATAAAAATATATATATTTTAATTATTTAATTAAATAAATTGATAAAATCTAAAACTTAAAAAAAAACTGGGTGAATCCGTCGTGTCATAATTTACAAACTCATATAATATAATATATTTATTTATTTATTTTTGTATAATATAAAAATTATTTAATAATAAAAAATATATATTCTAATTATTTAATTAAATAAATTGACGAAAATCTA
>CATIWO010010399.1:0-23468 GCA_949673435.1 Macaranga tanarius | reverse complement strand
CATTTTGTTTTTAAGTAATGTATTTATTTTGATAACAAGTTATATATGTATACTAAAGTACAATAAGTATAAACAAGCGTTTTGGTATAAATGTATCTTATCTTATTATATAAAAAAAAAAAAAAAACATTTGTGCCATGTGTTGTTATATGATTGGAATACTTGTATGTGGTACCTGGAGGGTGCTACACAAATGCTTCGGGACAAGGATTAGGATGTGTCCTTATGTAAAATAGGAAGGTGATCGCATATGCTTCAAAGTTTTTTATTATTTTATTTTATATTATTAATGTAAGATTTTTTTGTTATTATTTTATTGTGTGGTTGTTGATTTATTTTTTATATTTTTTGTTTATGTGTGTGTTTTATTGTTTTATTTCATATTATTAAAGTAAGGTTTTTTATTATTATTATTATTATGTGGTTGTTGAGTTGTTATTTGTTTTTTTAGTTTTTTTTGGGCTATTTTTAAGATTTTCTTGAGTTGTGGTTAAATTGTTTCTTAAATTTCTAGTTTTTGTTATGTGCATTCTAGGTTATTGTTGTTGTTGTGTTTATTGTTTAATTTTTACAATTTTTTACTTTAGATTGATAACTACAAAAAAAATGGCAAAAATAGCGATGGAATAGTGACGGACTCAGTTTGTCGCTAAATAAAGACGGAATAAAATGGCAAAAATAGCGATGGAATTTAGCAATGGACTCAGTTTGTCGCTAAATAAGGATGGAATATTGACAGATAATAAGAGGACAGACTCCAAAATTTAGCGATGGAGGTGTACTAAAGAGTTTGAGATGCATTAAAAATGGTAAATCCATCACTAATTTGTCACATTCCTGTCTTTAAAACTTTGGTTGATAAAATTTAAGATTTATTTAATTAAATATAATTAAGTATTTAATTTGGATAAGGGTGTAATTGAAAAAAATTAAAAGTAAGAAAAGGATCAAATCGATAGAGAAACAAAAAAAAAAAGAATGTAAGGATAACAAGCTAAGGAAGTAATGAGCAAATGGAAAAAACAAAAGAGGTAGCATTCGAAAACGTAAGAGAAGAAGAAGAAGAAGAAGTGGAAGTTACTTGTGAGGCTTGGAGAAGAGGAAGAGTTACAGTAACTAGGGTTTTGTTGGCTAGGAATTATATTGATCAAGGTAGGTTTGTAGCTTGATATTGCATTTTCTTTGAAAATTAAAGCATTTCAAGTCGTGTTTTAAAGAAAATCTTGAAAAGTTTGGTTGATCATAGGTGATCAATAAGAGAGAGGAAGAACTTCAAGCTTTTAATTACTGAAAACTTTGTGAGTATTCTTTTTATCACTCTCTTTTCCTCAAAATTCAAATTCTCTTTTGAATTGATTTCCTTTTGGTTGATGGTTGCTTTCATTAATTGAAAGTTATGATTAAAATATGTAATGTACATCAAAATTATGATATAAATGAGTTAAACAAGTGTTGTAGTGTGTTCTAAAATAATTTGGTTAAAAAGATGTTTGACTTTAAGCTGAAATTTCATTGTTTCGAGTGCAGAATGCCTCTATGTGTCAATTAGGCGATGCTTGATCACTGAGGTGATGCCTCAGTACTGAAGAGGTATCTCAATGGCCAGTGCCAATGATCAAGTGGACTTAAATATAAAATTTCACAATCTAAACTCAACCAGAAGTATGTCAACACCTATACAAACACTTAAATTGACTCAAAATAAGTTAAAAAGAACCTGTTTTGCCAAAGATATGTGTGATTGAGTTACAGATATATGTAACCATGTAATTAAGTTTATTAAGTGAACTTAGAGTTGATGTGAATTCTTTACTTTGAAAAGTAAAAGTTAGTTAAAAGATTAATACTTAATCTTGACAATAAATGCAAATGATACCAAATCCTAACTAATCAAAATATCATAAGGTTAAGGATTTTAAGTTTGTTTAATCAAAATATCATAAGGTTAAAGATTTTAAGTTTATTTAATTACAAAGCATGATAACATCTAATAAATTTTCAAGTCTCTAACATAGAGACTAAATTCATGTTAGATGATAAATCAAACTGAGAAAGTATCAAAATAAGTTAGTAACTAAAAATTGTGTCCATTGCTAAATAATAGCAATAATGGGCACCAAAATTTTGAAGATGCATTAGTGATGGATTTTTCGTTGCTAACTAATGTTTGCATATAAAGGGATACAGTCATTTCATTTTAACTCATTTTGAGTTAAATTTAAGTGTTACATATATCTGTAACTCAATCACACATATCTCTGGCAAAACATGTTCATTTTAACTCATTTTGAGTCAATTTAAGTGTTTGTATAGGTGTTAACATACTACTGGTTGAGTTTAGGTTGTGAAATTTTGTATTTAAGTCCACTTGGTCATCGGCACTGGCCATTGAGATGCCTCCTTGGTACTGAGGTATCGACTCACTGATCAGGCATCGCCTAATTGACCCATAGAGGCATTCTGCACTCGAAATAATGAAATTTCAGCTCAAAATCAACATCTTTTCAACCAAATTATTTCAAAACACACTACAACACTTGTTTAACTCATTTTTACATATTTATAGCATGATTTTGATGTACATTACATATTTTAATCATAACTTTCAATTAATGAAAGCAACCATCAACCAAAAGGAAATCAATTCAAAAGAGAATTTGAATTCTAAGGAAAAGAGAGTGAGAACACTCACAAAGTTTTCAGCAATTAAAAGCTTGAAGTTCTTTCCCTCTCTTGTTAATCACCTATGATCAACCAAACTTTTTAAGATTTTCTTCAAGAACACAACTTGAAATACTTTAATTTTCAAAGAAAATGCAATATCAAGCTAAGAACCTACCTTGATCAATACAATTCCTAGCCAACAAAACCCTGGTTACTGTAACTCTTCCTCTTCTCTAAGCCTTGCAAGCAACTTTTTCTTCTTCTTCTCTTACGTTTTTGAATGCTACCTCTCTCTTTTTTTTCGTTTGCTCATTACTTCCTTAGCTTATTATCCTTACATCCTTTTTTATTTGTTTCTCTATCAATTTGATCCTTGTCTTACTTTTAATTTCTTTCAATTACACCCTTACCCAAAATAAATACTTAATTATATTTAATTAAATAAATCTTAAATTCTATCAACCAAAGTTTTGAGGACATGGATGTGACAACTCTTTAGCACACCTCCATCGCTAAATTTTGGAGTCTGTCCTCTTATTATCTGTCACTATTCCATCCTTATTTAGCAACAAACTCAACAAACTAAGTTTGTTAATAAATTTCATCGCTATTTTTGCCATTTTATTTCGTCCTTATTTAGCGACAAACTGAGTCCGTCTTTAAATTCCATCGCTAATTTTGCCATTTTTTTTTTTTGTAGTTATCAACCTAAAGTAAAAAATTACAAAAATTAAACAATAAATAATAAACACAACAACAACAACAACAACCAAGAATGCACATAACAAAAACTAGAAATTTCAGTAATAATTTAACCACAACTCAAGAAAAATCTTAAAAATAACCCAATAACAACTAAAAAAACAACAACTCAATAACCACATAATAAAACAAAAAAAAAACTTACATTAATAATATGAAATAAAACAATAAAACACACATATAAAGAAAAAATATAAAAAATAAATCAACAACCACAATAAAATAATAACAAAAAAATCTTACATTAATAATATGAAAATAAAATAATAAAAAAATACATGTAAAGAAAAAACATAAAAATATAAAACAACAACTGAAACCAAAAAAGCAATTGTAAAAACAACCTCACAATAACTAATTATCAATCTCACAAAAATAAACAATAAAACAAACAACAATTTGATAATAACCTGATAACCTAATAATAATTAATGTTTATTCTATATAAATGAAATTACAACCGCTAGATTAATTTTTATTTAATTATAACTATTAATTATCTTAGTGTATCAATACCTATAAAATATATCAATGGTTATAATTAATTAAATTTTAATTTGATGGTCCATTTGTATATGTAACAACCTCACCAAAGTAACTATGGATAGTCAACACTTAACACACTAGTTATTAATTAAACTTCATGCGCACTGTTGATAATAGTAAGGACAACAAATTTTCTTTTTAAAACATATGATAGACGTATATGTAGCTAATTTTATAATATAGGAAAACACGTAGATATATATACATCTATACATCAACCATAGTACAATAGTGCTAGCAAATATATATACATCCATATAGTTCTACAAACTAAATATATACATAAAATAAGTTCGGGATACATATTGTACAAAATACATCTAGATAGAACACTAGTATCCCACTTGAGCATCCTCCTCGTCCGGGGATAGTAGATGTGTGTTGCAAGCTGTCAGCAGATCAAGTACAAGGCACTCAACGGTCTAACTGCATGACCTCAATCATAATCCAAAACTAAGACCTAGTAGGTGCTACCCGATACAACCTAAAAAGATAAAAAGTGCCATCCTGACAGCTCTTACTCAAGCCCAGGTCATAGAGACCTGGATATCTGGATCAGTAAGGTGGTACACCCAAACCACTGTACAAAGATCCCCTATATACTACTCTACGTCCTGGTCATGACATATGATATATCTAACAATAGTCTCTATAGCAGTAGCCTCAAAGGTCATGGTCGTCCACTTGACTACCATCTTTCTCTATCAGTACTGTGCATACTGTGCTGAAAATTTAAACAAATTTAAATAGAAAAGTAGAGTGTGAATAATTCCAAAAGAAATTACCCAGTTAGTAATTTTTACTCAAGTAAACTAATTATTCTGTAAATATTTGTATAAATAAATATGTAAAACAAGACACTAAAATTAAATAAATATTCCAAGTATCATTAATATATAGTATAAAATCGTTACACAATAAGAATTCAGTAAATCTTGCAACATAAGGAAAAATTTTCAAGATATTATTAATTGTCACATACAATTCCCTTCCAATCGTTAATTGTTTGCAAATATTGTACATTTTTTACATTATTCTTCTCGGGCATAACAAAGGTATTTATTTGCTTATCACTTATATTGAGTATATAAATTAATCACAGAACAACACCCATGATACGCTTTTTCAGCTCACCAGTTACACTCTCAATACTCACTGCACAACAACCATAAATTACCTCATTACTTTTCACTGAGTAATATCATTTTTCAATTTCTGATAAATATCGTATGCATACTTACGAGTTATGACCACATAAATTCACCCCAAATACACCTTTAAGTCTATGCGCTGTCCTAAAGACAGTTTTTAATCATTGGCCAATTATTCTCTCAACCCAACTCCTTTTCTCAACATGACCACATATATGAATTCTCTGTTTGTTATGCATTTATAGAAATTTCGATTGTTTTCATATATATTTATGTACTCCTTTCAGTTTTGTATTTTTATTGCATTCACTGGCGAATATTCAAAATTTCAAGCGATAATTTTATCAGTTTACATTTGTAGGGAATTGACATCGTATTGTCCACGTAATTCAGTTTCAAATTGCAAAATTTTCAATACTCAAAAATTAATTCACTACTATCGTCTTCATTATATTAAACATTGTATTTATTTATTAATATTTTTTTAACTAATTAGTTAATTTTAAATTTTAATTTAAATTAATTAAATTTTTTTTTACGGTTTCGATTTCCAAAATCCTAAATGAAATCTTTCAACCATCTAGAATCAATTTTAGCCCTCTTTTCATAAGCAATATCCTCACAAATTCACAACCATCATCATAATACACCAATTCCACAAATCCTAAGCTAATTTTTTTTTTAAAAAAAAAAAAAAAAACTCAAAGCAAAGGAAAAAGGAAATACATCAATAAAGAAGAAGATTGATATTCATCTGAATGCAGTAACCCAATATTTTCGGAAAACAAATTCTCAACAAACAACAAAATCAAATTCAGCAATTTCCTCATCATGAAAACCATTTTCAAATACCAAAATTTCACAACCCAAAAGCGAATAGAGTTAAATTTCATGATAGAAACAGAAAATTTGGAATTGAAACTAGTAATAGAGGCAATCACTTACAACTTTCTCCCAGCCTCAAATCTCCCTTCTCTATTCTCCTGTGTCAATTTTTTTTTTTTCTTTTGTATCTCCTTGCTCCTCTTTTTTTTCTTCCCTTCTGTGTTTTCTTCAACTCTACCGCCCCTTTATATTTTTTCTTTTACTTTACATGACATGCATCTCTACACCTGTCCTTTCCTGCCACTCGCCAAACTAATTTCTCTTTTGGTCCTTCAAAACTTTAGCCTCCCACAAACTTGCTTATTTCTTTAAATTACTCTCAATTGGGCCTTTTTTTTTTTGAACCTAAATGTCATAGTATAAATATAAATGTTTGTAACATAGTAAAATTCCAATTATAACAGGTTTTATTGATTAATTCACTTAGGTACTTATCCTTTCATAAATAGAATTTAAATTTCATACAATTTAATTAAGAGTCATTCTACTGTGCAAATGTTTGCACTGGTACAAATGAAACTATTAGCCATTAGATTAATTGTCATTTAATTGGAATCATTGATAGATTTTACAGGTATTGATACACCAAGATAATCAATGGTTGTAATTAAATAAAAACTAATCAAACGGTTGTAATTTCATTTGTACCGGTGCAAACATTTGCACTGTAGCAAAAGCCTTTAATTAAACCATATTTATTATTTGCAAAAAAAAATAAAGTTTTAAATGGGTCAATTTACTCCTTTAACTTTTCAACGAAAGTCAAATTAGTCATTTTGCACTTTTTTGTATCAATTTAGGCACTAAACTATCCAATAAAGGTCAAATTGGTCTTAAAAATTATGCTTGCCCCCATTTTTTTACAAGTAAATAAAAGACCCCTAGATATTTACAAAAAGCCCCCTAATGTTTTACTTAATTAAAAAATTAGTCCCTATTATGGTAAAAAATTTAGCAAAAAATTAAAATTTTTAAATTTTATATGAAACTCAAATTTATATAAATCCTATATAATTTAATAATTTAAGAATTTAAGAATATATTATATAAATATATAAATTTAATTATGCATAAAACATATTTTTTAAAAATATTTATGAATTATATTTAAAACAACAAATGTATAATTAATATGTATATAAGTTATTGGTTTTTATATAACACCATTTAACAATAAATGATGATTAAGTATGATATTTGTAGAGATTCTACCCTATTTTATTTTTAGATATATATATATATAGTTGTAGATCCTTACAATACGGGAACTTCAAATTAAGTAGTTTGAATAAAATTAGAAACTACAAAATATATATATATATATATATATAGAGAGAGAGAGAGAGAGAGAGAGAGTTGTAGATCCATACAATACAGGAACTTCAAATTAAGTAGTTTGAATAAAAATAGAAACTACAAATTAATTAAATAATTATTTAAAAGTAATTTCATATTTTTTATTAAAATGAAAACAATAAAATCAATTAAAAAAAATTTTGAGAAAAAAAATATAAATCAACTTAGTTTTAACCAGGCCCTCTTGGCCTGGTGGCAAGCAGCTGCCAAATGCTGCTCACTAGTAGGGGTTTGAATTCTACTGGTGCTCCTTCTTAGGTGTAGAAATTTCTGTCACATGGTGTTTTCTATTCGGATAGAAGACGGAGATTTGATCCCCTCTCCTCTCCGCTTTCCCGTAAACCCTCAGGCTTAAATCTGTAAAAAAAAAAAAACTTAGTTTTAACTATATACTAAAAACAAATCAAACACAAATTTTGTTTAATATATTAGCCACTTGAGCATTCGAGTCAGCGGACTCTTATATATTTATCCATCTTCTCACTCTACCCAAGGAAAACTAACACATCACATCTCTATCTGCTGCTTCTGTCCTCAATCCCAAAAAAAATGGATGAGCTAAAGCCGAAACCAGTTAATTCAAGCCCTCTAACACCGTTATCCTTTCTTGAAAGAGCAGCTACAGTCTACGGTGACTGTCCTTCCATCATCTACAACAACACCACTTACACCTGGTCTCAAACCCACCGTCGATGCCTCCAGCTCGCTTCATCTCTTTCATCCAGCGGCTTCAAACCTGGCCACGTCATCTCCGTCATCGCTCCCAACACTCCTCCCATGTACGAGCTTCAGTTCGCCGTCCCCATGTCCGGTGCTGTTCTGAACAACATCAATACCCGACTTGATGCGCATACGATCTCCATCCTCCTACGTCACAGCGAATCCAAGCTCGTCTTCGTCGACTGTCTCTCACGTGATCTTATCATCGAGGCTGTCTCTTTGTTTCCGTCTGATGTTAAACGGCCTGCGCTTGTCCTCATTGCTGATGATGATGAAGCTCCACACTCGGCTTCATCGTTGACCGTTCATTTCTGGTGCACTTATGAGAGTCTGGTGGAGAGAGGTGATCCAGAATTCAAGTGGGTCCAGTCTAAAAGCGAGTGGGACCCAATGATTTTAAACTATACATCAGGGACAACGTCAGCTCCAAAAGGTGTCGTGCACTGTCACAGAGGTATTTTCATCATCACCGTTGGATCTTTGATAGATTGGAGCGTTCCTAAACAGCCTATTTATCTATGGACCCTACCGATATTCCATGCTAACGGATGGAGTTTCCCGTGGGGAATGGCTGCCGTTGGTGGGACCAACATATGCCTCCGCAAATTTGATGCATCTATTATCTACGGCTTGATCAAGAGACACGGTGTCACTCACATGTGCGGTGCACCTGTGGTGCTAACCATGCTAACAAACTCTCCGGATAACAAGCAACTCAACAACCCCGTTCATATCTTAACAGCCGGAGCTCCACCGCCGGCCGCCGTGTTATTCCGAACAGAGTCACTGGGTTTCGTGGTGAGTCATGGGTACGGGTTAACAGAAACGGCAGGACTTATAGTGTCGTGTGCTTGGAAACCGCAATGGAATAAGCTTCCAGCGAGCGAAAGAGCTAGATTAAAGGCAAGGCAAGGAGTGAAAGTTGCTGGGTTTACAGAGATCGACGTTATTGATCCAAAAACAGAGGTGAGTGTGAGAAGAGATGGATTATCACTAGGGGAGATTGTGTTAAGAGGTGGGTGTGTGATGATGGGTTATCTGAAAGACCCAGATGGGACTTCAAAGAGTATGAAAGATGATGGTTGGTTCTACACTGGAGATGTAGGGGTGATGCACCCAGATGGGTATTTAGAGATCAAAGATCGATCAAAGGATGTGATCATCAGTGGGGGAGAGAATATAAGCAGTGTGGAGGTTGAGTCAGTGTTATACAGCAATCCTGCAGTGAATGAGGCAGCTGTTGTAGCTCGACCTGACGAGTACTGGGGAGAGACGCCGTGTGCGTTTGTGAGTTTGAAGGACGGGGCTAGTAAGAAAGTCGGTGAGAAAGATATAATTGAGTACTGTAGACAAAAGATGCCGCATTACATGGTGCCCAAAACAGTGGTGTTTAAAGATGAATTGCCTAAAACTTCAACTGGGAAGATTCAGAAGTTTTTGCTTAGAGATGCTGCTAAGGCTATGGGTGCTTCGAAGTCAGCTCGAATGTAGATCTAAATTAGGCCGAATTAATCTTATGTTAATTCTAGCAATAAAATGTGGTAGCTTTTACCAACTCCATTTGTGATGTACTCAGAACTTTGAATTTATGATATATATAAATGTGTATAAATATTAGCTATAATACACACATATTTTAAATAAATAATTATGAAATAATTAAAAAAATAATTATTTAGAGCAATAGCTTTTATAATAAAATAGTTTTAATTTTGTAAAATTATTATAATGAGGATTATTTATAAGTTTAACACTTCAGCAATAGAAAATTTAATATTTTTACTACTATGTTCTTTTTATTAATTTTAAATAAATAATTATTTATATTAAAATTGATCAAATTAACTACATTAAAATATTTTATCAGAATTTAAAATTAGAATAAAATTATATTTTTATAATGTGTCAAAATTTTAAAATAAAAATAAATTTACAAAATTCATAAATATTTAAATTTCTTATAATAATAAATTCATTATATATCAAACATTTAAATGTGTTATGTAGAAAAGTCTATATTTATATTGTTGTGTTAAAAATTATAAAGAGTTTATATTTTACTTATATTTAAAATATTATATCTAACAATAGAATAAATAACATATATTTTAAATATTTGAAATTTAAGTAACAAAAATATAGTGCATATATATATATGCATATTAATTTATTTATTCAATAGTAATATATTTGAATATTTTATGTTTAAACTATATATATAACTCCATGTATTTAGATTTTTCAGGCCAACTACAGGTCTCTTTATATCCAGGTAGTGCTAGTGATAGAATTATAATGTTGCATTTTCTTAATGGACAATTGTTAGTGTCGCGGTTGTGATGGAACAGTGCATCGCATGCCATACCACTTAAACAAAAAATCTAAATTAAATAAAAAAAATTAAATGTCCTCCACATCGTGGGTATTTATGTAAAAAAATTTGCTAGGGGTCGCAAAACCTTAATTAATAGACCATGAACAATTCCAAATTAACCGTTGTCCTATCATTGCGTGTACAAGTCAAATTACTTTTTGTAATATCAACCGGATTGGTAGGATTTATTTGAATTTTTCTTAAAATGCGCGGAGCGTGTATGGGTGGAATGAGGATAATGCATGAATTTGTCATCTCAACATATTTTAATCGTGTATTTTTTTTTTCTCAATTACAATTTAAAAAATTCAATATATAAAAGGCAAAATTAATTCTGAGGCCCCTAACCTTTTCAGTGTTTTGGCTTTAGACACCTTAAGTTTCATTTTATATATATAAACCCTCATACTTTAGAAATTTAAAATTTTAAACCCTTTTATCAAATTTTCAATACAAATTATTTTCTTTTTGTCTCTGAAAGTTTATATTTCTATCATTCATGCCATTTTTTACCTTTTTAGTACTTATTTTACTTTTAAAATTTTTCACCGTTAAAAATGAATTAATTTAATTTAATTTAATTTTAATATTTTAAATTAAAATATTAAGTTTATATATAAAAAAATTTTCATAATTTAAATTATACAAGTTTTATTTTCAATAAAATTTATATTTTTCATAATAAAATATTATGATGAAAAAGAACACTATAATTAAAAGACATTATGATAAAAAAAATATGTTTATAAATTCTTTATTATTTAAATTTTATTTTTAATACTTTTTTAGTTTTATTTTTTGTACAAAATTTTAATTACATTATCGTGAAAAACTTTTTATAATATAAATTTTTAGTAAGCATTATTTTTTCCATATACACAAAAAAGTGTACTAAAAAAATGAAGGCTATGTTGGTGCAATTTTTAGCAAAATTGATTCTTCGAGCGTGCCAGAGAAGATTGATTTCCTAAATTTGTAGATACTGACTTCTTTCAGACAATTGCAGATTCTCAAATGCCTTTACTACAATTTGTTTGAATTCCAAGGGATTTTGAAAAAAATTTTTAATGATAAATAATAGAGTATTTTGCTGGAGATAATGAAAGTATGCTTGAGGTAATTGAAAATAGGCTAGAGGTAATGAAAGTACGCTTTGAGGAAATTAAAAATATGCTGGAGGTAATGATAAAAAATTAAAGGTAATAACGATAAGCTTAAAGAAATTTGAAATTGTATTAAAATAGCAGTAAGACAAACTTTACTGGAATGAAAGCTTAAAAATACTATAAATATTAGGAAATTGCTAGAATTGGATTTGTTGATATGCTGATTGTTGTTGATTGGATTGGTTGTATTTTTTGTTCCATGCTGCTTGCCTTCCTTTTATAGTCCACCAACTTTGTACAGAAGTAAATTCTCCATTGAATGTCGCCATGATTGCCTTCAATGATTCATGTAACTTGCGTGTCTCTTGGATTACCTCCAGCAATTCTTCAGCCTCTACTTGATTTTTTTGGCTACCTCCAGAAGCTTCTAACTTTAACACCATGATTTCTTCCTCAAGCAACTTTGAATGGACTGGATCCTGACATTGGGCTTCACTTGGGCTTTAAGTTTTAATTGCAAGGCCTAAATTATTTTTGGGTATAAACAATGCCCCCCACATATAATTAGCTTAGGCAATCCAATGCTAATTTATATGAAAATTTTTACCATGTTCTTATTTCTCACTTTCAACCTCTTTCACTTCTCTATATTCTTTTCTCTCTCAAGAAAATGCCTAGGCCCAAGGTTCAATTTGATAAATTTACTAGGCACTTTTATCAAGTCGTTCAACCTCAACTCTATGCTCGGCTCGAAAGGCAGTAAAAATGAGCCCAATAATAAGTTTTAGATAGACAGAATTGGGCCAAAAAATATTATACAGACCCATCTCCATTTGCTGCAGATAAATTTCCCTCTAAAAATTCATCACACCAAATTTTAAACTCCAGAGGTAATAAATTTTATTGTACAAAATCTTCTAAAAACCCTAAAATTTCTTCTTCCTCCAACTTAAATTTTTAAAAATTAGCTCTTTTTCCTTCTTCTTTTCCTTCTTCTTCCTTCCACTCACCCGAAGCCATTGCCAGCGCCAAGACCATCACCGGAGCCGATCACCATGCTGCTGCCTTCGCCCACGCCACCGACGCTGTTGAAGGAGACCGTGATGCCACCTCAGCTACCGTCGCTGACCCTTGTGACGCCGCTTCCACCGCGCGAAGCTCCCTGTGCGTGACCGAAGCTCCCTCGCGCGACGCCGCCAGCTTGATCAGACCGCCATACGCCGCTGCCACCGTTGCTCCATTCGTTGTCGCCGGCGCTATCGAAGGTAGCGATGCCACCTCAGCTCTCTCCTTCGGCGTTCCTGTCGTCTTCAACAACAAGGAGAGGTTTGGAGCCAACCGAACCAAAGCTGACCAGATTAATCCCGACCGAACCAGACTTAAACAAACCAGAACTGGTTTTGCATCTGGTTTGGGCTCTTTTCAACTAGATTTTACCAAATTTTCCACTTCTCTATGAGTTTTTAGAATACAAAAGCATGTACTCAAAGTTTACAGCAGAAAGAAACGTAAATTTCTTTAAAACTCCTGTATTTTATTTTAATGCAAGCCTTATAAAAAACTATATTGTTGAGCATTTGTTGGATTTTGAATGTATGGCTTTTGTGCAGGTTAATTGCAAGTAATTGCAAAAATTGTATGTTAGAAATATAGGGGAGATGTTGTCCAATTTTCACCGTAAATTTCGGTGAATTTGTAACTTTTGTTGTATTTATATAAAATTATTCTCACTGCATCCGAGACTAAATTTGTATAATTTTGCACAATTGAGCTATAAAATTAATTATTTAGCAACTACTCGCTAAAATAATTATTTTGATAAATTTTGGCTTAATAAAAGAAATTAACTAAATAAAATCCTTTAATTTAGCCAAAAATAATTTTTAAAGCCAATTTCTTGCTATTTTCTTTTAGGAAATGACTTTTAAAAACTCTCATTTAATTCTCATCCTTGCTTTGGATATTATTTACTTTTTTGACCCCCTATAGAATTATTTTCCATTAATTATTTAGCATTATTTGCCAAATACATGTGTCTTAACTTCATAAAACCCTAGATGTCATAAACATTTTTCGATATTTTTTCCATCAAGAGGTCATTTCAACCCATTACTTCTACTCTTCCTCTAGCAAATTATGCTTGATCAATCATCTTACAAGTTCTATATTTTCTGGAATGTACCCAATTCTGTGCATTTCCTTCAAGAATGTCCCTTGGGAAACTTGGATGAAATGACTTTTTTACATTATTTTGAGTCATTACCTTCACACTTTCTCTAATAAATTATGTCTATTTCAGCTAATTATGCCTTTATAAGTATGGATGCAATTCTTTCACCCTTTGAGGAAATAAACTATCTATATTTTCTTTCACCAAACTCTTAGCCAAACATCTTTATTTGGCATAGTATATGATCAACCTCACCTTCGATCTATTCTATTTGCCTTTATTAGTTTTGTAATGGTAATTTTCTCACCACTTTCTCTTATTTCAGGCAAAATGACCAAAGAAGCTGCCAGTTATTCTAAACCTCCTTCTGACTCACATTCCACTCATCAGATAATAATTCTTCTTATCATCTATACTGAATTCTTGTCTTTTTTTTTAAATTTCTGATGATTGATTTTCAATATGAATAGCCACAACCTTCCTCTCCTCCATTGTCCCAATTCACTGCTGATGAACTTGATAAATGGGAGGTATTTCCTTATGCTTGTGCTTTTCTTTCCCTACTTTCAATATCTTCCTTAACCACCTCCTTTTTCCTTTCAGGAAGTAAAACTTAGTTTGATAAAGGAGTTCCCCCTAGACAGTCGTCCTCCTTATCTTCAAATCTGGTACATTACTCTCTCTGTTCATTCAAACTATTTTTCATTCATCATAATCAATTTTTCAACCCAATTTAATCATATGCCTCTTGCAGCTTATTTTATTACAGGCATACTAAAGGGACTCCTTTAACACTCACTCCTAGAGCTTCTTCCACAGTCCCTAAAAAGGGTCATTCTCTTCCCTACCTAAGTTCTTCTTCAGATGTCTTATACAGTTAGGGTAGCCTTGAAGATCCTTCCACCTTTATCAGGTCGTGGATTAGACCCATGGAGTCCTAGAACTAATGGATTGATAGGCTAGATCCTTTATTTGAGAACCTTTGGTTTAGGCTTGGAATATTACAGCTGATTCATATATCTAAAGAAAAGAACGAATACCAAGACTCTCTTATCAGTGCAGCTTTACATTTTTGGTCTCCTTCATTCAACTACTTCATTTTTCCTAACGGGCATATGACTATTACCCTCTTGGATGTATTCAAGCTCACAGGACTTCCTAGCCTTGGGAATGACATGGTCTGCTTGATTGAAGATTCTTCTATTACCCCTAGGTATTATAACAGCTATAGCAGTTTGATAAATGAAGCAGACATGGTGAACCCACTTTTGATGAACATGTTGACTTTCTTTGGGTTCTTCTCTGTAAATACATTTTCTGTCCTATTTACTTTGGAGTACCTCCCCTTGGCTTATATATTAGCTGAAGGCCAACATTATGCCTTAGGCTCTATCCTTCTTGGAAACCTTTATTTCAACCTAGGCAGCTGTCTCAAATAGCCTTTTGGGTACATAAATGCTAGTGTATGGCTTCTATAGATCTCATTGTTTACTTACTTCCCTATCTTTCATAACAATTCTGCTGCTCCTCGTTTATCTCATTCACTTGACCTAAGTTGTACCTTGATTACTCAAGCCTGCTTTAGGAAAAATTGGAAATATACGGGCACCTCTTCACCTTGAAACCTAAAGAGAGACCTTCTTATCTCTATAAGGACTCTGATTTTCTTGCCAGACCTAGATGGCTTCATCTTTTTCCTAATTCCCTCATTGGTGTCATAGAAACCCAAATTTTCTATCGAGCCACCACTCCTAGGCTATTTGTAATTGGGGGAAAGTTTACCCTTAGCTCTATAGGTGGTACTCCCTTATCCTTTCAGAGGTATATGCCATTCCTTGTCAGCCATCAGTTTAGCTTAGAGCCTTCTATCCCTCCTTCTTCAGATCCTCTTATCTTTTCCTCTTTCATAAATGACCCAAAATCATGTACCAAAGCTGACATAAAGAGGATAAGGGATAATTTACAACACCTACACTTTTATATTTCACCCATGAACTTTGAGCACACCATTGCTTATGATAAGTGGTGGCAGCTGTAAATTAAGGAACTTATTCCTCGTTCAGGTAAGAGTATTTTTACAGCTTTAGGCTTTTATCTTTATAACTTCCTCCAAATACTAACAAACCTCAAACTATTTTATAGGTACTTTGATTACTCCATCCTCTACAGCGCCTACCCGTAAAAGACAAAGTATCCCTCAACCTGCAACCAAGCCTGTGAAAAAAAAGAAATAAGTCACACCTCCTCCTCCTCTACCTAGATGCAAATCTCAGAGGCTGACTACCATGCTCAGTAAATCAAAGGGTAAAAGCAAAGAAAAAGTAGTGGTAGAGATAGAAGATGATGACAAGAGTTTCAGTTCTAGCTCCGAAGATGAGATATCAGGTTCAAATATACCACTCTTTAAGCTTTCTTTTTATGTTAGTTTTATTTTTAATAATTAACATTTTACTTATTTATCAACAGCCGAGGATAGCAAGGAGAATTCCTCTCCCTCACCTTCTTTAAATGCATCCTCTTTACCCTCAGAGATGGACACATTACCTTCAGTCCCAACTGCATTACCCCTAGAGTTAGATTCATTACCTCCAGGGTCTGATCCTTCTCCTACTGCTCCTCTTCAGGTATGTACTTCTATTTCTCAATTTTTTTGGCTTGTGCATTTATATACCCTTACACTTGCTTATTATTATTATAGGAGGTTGACTCTTGGTCCTCCATTGATGATGTTGATATTGTTGTAGACTTTATATTTTTGGAGACTCTCTCCAAAGCTCCTTCTAGTTCTCCTTCTTCTGATGAGTCTTCCATCAGCAAAGCCAAGGATGCATTGAAGACTTTACTTAGTCTAGAGATGGGCACTCTCAAAAGGACTCAGAGATCCACATTTCTCTTATCTTTTGCCACTTTGGAGCAGTATTTTATTTCAGCTGCTATTACTTCATTGAAGAATGAGATCACAAAGAGCTTTTCTCACTTGGATGAATTCAGTACAGCTCATTTTACAGCTTCCAACCATCTCTGAATTTTTCTCTAGGAGAAGGATTCATTCTCAGTCAGGCAACTTAAGTTGAAAAAAATCAAAGAAAAAGAAGTAGCACGCAAAGCAACCTTCCTTCAGGTGAACTAAGAGATTGAGGAACAAGAGGCCAGGTTAGCTGCTTTATGGTCCCAAAGAGATGATCTTCTTTAGTAGAACAGAGAGTTGACTGCTAGTTACAGGGATGTACTCCGGGAAGCTCAATCCATTATGACTTCCTTGGAAAGCAAGAAGGATGCAGCCAAGGAATGGCTTGGCCAAGAAGAAGAGGCAGTGATCGCTAAGTAGAAATGCCTAGCTATTTGAAAGGACCTTCGAGGCTTTAACTTTGACTCCCTGTGATCCATTTCCTTTTGTCTATGTATATGATACTTTTGTTATGTCTTGTGATTTGCTTCAGTACTATTTTTTTATAATTCTTTTTAGACATGTACTAGTGATTACCATCCTTTTATGGATGATAAATGTAACATGATTATCATAGGGCATATTTGCTTTATGTATTTCCTATATGTTGTCACTGTCTTCAGCACACAATGCACTATAGCCATTCATTTGCACCTCAAAATATCTAATTTTTAGTAGAAATGCTGCCAAAATTTTGAAAGAATTAAAGAAAACATACCAAAAATAATATTAAAACTTTAATCAAAAGCTCACACTTTATTTATTTATAAGTGGCGTATAAAAGCCAACTTACAAAGTAAAAGAAATAAAAACAAAAACACCACTAAAGAACATAGTGGCATAACATTGGCCGTTAGCCAAAACACATTTATTTCAGCTTTCCCTTATTTCCCCCAAGGTAGGAAAATATTTCTTCAAATATTTTTTATTAATAAACCTCTTATGTGGTATTTCATCCAAACTTTCTAATCAGTAAGCATTTCCTTCTAGAACTTGATATACTCTAAATGGCTTATCCTAATTTGGAGACCATTTTTCCAATTCCCTATCTTTAGTTCCATGTGGTAAAATGACTTTCCACACTAACTCTCTAACTTGAAATTTCTTCTTTCTAATTCTTTTATTGTAAATTCCCAATTTGGAGACCATTTTCCCAATTCCCTATCTTTAGTTCCAAGTGGAAAAATGACTTTCCACACTAACTCTCCAACTTGAAATTTCTTCTTTCTAATTCTTTTATTGTAAAGTCTAGAGATCATTGTTTTATGTGCTAGCATACTGGTCAAAGCTTTAAGCCTTTCCTCATCCACACTTTCAAGCTCTATTAACATGGCTTCTAAGAATTGCTCATGAGTTAGGCTGTTCTGTCTAGCCACTCTCAAAGATGGTATAAACACCTCTACAGAAAGAATAGCTTCATGTCCACATGTAAGAGCAAAAGGACTGGTGCCAGTAGCTTCCCTTTTAGAAGTCCTGTATGCCCATAAAGTCTCAGATAGGATTCTTGGTCAATCCCTTAGATCATCCTCTTGTATTTTTTCTAAGATTCTAATAAGGATTTTATTTGAAGCTTCTGCCTGACCATTAGCCTGAGCATAGTGAGGAGTGTAATTCAAAAGCTTGATGTTATAATCCTCCGTAAATTCCCTCATTTCTTCTCCTGTGAATATAGTACCTTAATCAATAGTAATGGTCTGAGGAATACCAAATCTATGGATGATGTATTCATTGATAAAGGAAATTACATCTTTCTTTTCAACCTTCTTCATAGGTATAGCCTCCACCCATTTGGTGAAGTAGTCGGTGGCAATAATAATGAAACTATAAATTTTACCAATTAAGTCAATTGCCCATCCTCTGAATGGCTATGGCTTAACCACTAGATACAGGTCATCTGCAGGTACCCTCTGTATGTTCCCATATTTTTTACACTGCTGGCATCCCTTAGCATACTAGATGCAATCTTCAAGCATAGTTGGCCAGTAGTAGCCATGTTTATGTATTAACCATCTCATCTTCCTTCCTACTTAATGGGCCCTATAAATACCTTTACGCACTTGTTTCAGAACTTTTTATTGCTATGCAATCTTCAAGCATAGTTGGCCAGTAGTAGCCATGTTTACGTATTAACCATCTCATCTTCCTTCCTACTTAATGGGCCCTATAAATACCTTTATGCATTTGTTTTAGAACTTTCATTGCTTCTGGAAAGGCCACACATCTAAGCAATAATCCATCAAGAGTTCTCCTGAATAAATAGCCCTCCAGCAAGACATAATTTAAAGCTTGAGCCCTAACTTTGAAAGGCACTTTTTTGGCAGGATTCTCAAGGTAATGTTTGATGTCTGTATGCCAGTCCCATGCCAAGTTCATGTCAACATTGAGGGTCTCCACCTAAATTCCTCTTTCCAGAATAGATGGATGATTTTTTTTCTGTACAAAAATAAACTTATACGTTAAGTCCTCAAACAACCTCAGGCTAAAGGCAACCTGAGATAATTCATCACCTTCCCAATTTAATTCCTTAGGCATATGTATAAAAGACACACTATCAAAGGACTCAACCAACTGAATGGCCGATGTATAATAAGGAGCTAAAGAAATACTGGTACACTTATATTCTCCCATCAACTGTTTAAGAACAAACTAAGAATCACCAATTACTAGGATCTCTTTTGCACCAAGATCTTATAGAATTTAAAAGCCTATGATCAAAGCCTCATATTCAGCCTGGTTGTTAGTACATTCAAAGTCTAAATTGAAACTGAGAGCTATTTTGGTTCCTTCAGGTGATGTAATTACCACTCCTGCCCTAGTTGACTTTTTTTATAGATGAGCTGTCAAATTTGATAATCCATGGCTGGATCTCTACTCTGCATACTGGAAGTTCATTTTCCTTCTCATCAACAGTATCAAAAGTAGGGTGATCAGCTAAGAAATCTGCCAAAACTTGTGTAGCACCCTCCAGGTACTACATACAAGCGTTCCAATGATATAACAACATGTGGCACAAATATTTTTTTTTAATAAAAAGAGATATACATTTATACTAAAAACTCTTGTTTAATATACATTGTACTTTCATGTACATATATAACTTGTTATCAAAATAAATACATTGCTAAAAACAATGCTTAAATGTGATGATGATGATGATCATGAGGGTGGAGATGTCGACACCAAGTCTGCCCTTGACCCACCTGAGCTCACACGAAACACACTTCAAGCTAGGCTAACTAACCTGAAAAACCACAATTGCAAAGGAATGAGCTTGTAACTCAATAAGTAATTATTAATACAACTATACATATAGTTTCTCTCAATAACTAATTAAGAAGAACATATAGAATATATTACAACACATCAAAATACAGGAATTTAGCATTTAGACTACGCATGGGAGTCCAAATGACAAAGGTATAAGTGAGCATTAAAATGTTAATCTCAATTAGAGAATCTTAGAAATATATTTTTGGAATTATTATAACATAGAAGTTGTAGAGGACTCTTTAACGGTTCTTTAGCTTCAAACCACGCCTCATTTGGAGGTCTTTGGCTTAAGTTATGGTAAAAATACTAAGACTACTGAAAATAGGCAGCGCATGGCCGTGCGAGGAAAGCACACGGCCGTGCGCCATCGCCTGAGAGTTCGAATTCCAAACTTTTGTGACCACACGGCTGTGCACCCTTAGCACACGGCTGTGTTCCATCATCTAAGAGCTCGAATTTTTCAATTCAATGTCTGCACGGCCATGCTATATAGGCACACGGCCGTGTCCGAGAGCCTGCATGCATGGCCTCTGACCACATCGCACTCTTTTGCCCATAACTCTCTCTACCAAACTCGGATTTAATTGATTCAAAAAGTTACAGAAAGCTAACTCAGAGAGATACAACTTATTCACCATCCATTATACATATGCTCAATTGACCATTCAATGGTCTCACAACTATATATATATATATATATATCATGCTTGCTCACATCAATATAATCACATACTCATCAATTTTTCCATTAAGGTGGCAATCACACTCAATCTAGTTAATTAATTATAGTTTCATGAAAATTACTATATGTAAGTATTGAATTAACAATTACTTACCTCAAGCCTTCAACTCCTTCAAAAATAAGCTCCCCTAGTGATTGGGATCTCTAACATCCTTATCAAAGCCTACACATAATTCATACATCAATTCACAAGGCAAACATATTATTTGCACTTAACTCAACAAAATGCTTCTAGGTGCAACTCTATACTCAAGGTTCAACCAATTCAAATAATTCACACACATATCAAAAAATCATGAAAATATTATTGAAGCTAGATCCATGAGATCTACTTCAAATTCCAACTAGAATTACTTAATTTTGATGTGTGTGAAATTAATTATGGACTTTTGATACAACTCGGGTAAAACAGAGAAAACTAGTGACAGGTTGAGCAAGAAAATGTTGGGCCAGATTAAATAGTCTTAACAACAACATAACCTCTGGTTCAAAACACAAAAGTTTTAAAGAACACTCTTAAATTTCCAGATCATTTGACCTTGCTCAATTTGGAGTTCAATAACTCTAGTTATGTCAAAAATACTGAGGCTGAAATGTTTAGGTTATACATGGCCATGTCTGAGTCTACTGCTATAGGCAGATTCAATACCCTAAGTTCAAAATACCACCATAAATTGTAGACTCATCTATGAGTCTAATTTTATTTTCAACTAAAATTATATAATTTGAACATATAGAGAATTAATTATGGATTTTAAAATCCAATCAGCTCAAAACAGAGCATTCAGTGAGCACTGAAATGTTCAGCCTAAAATGACAAGTTTAACAGAAAAATTCAGCCATTTTCAAAATATAAAAAATCTAGAGAACTCTTTAAGATTTTCATAACATTAAAGCTTGCTCAAAATGGAGTTGTATAACTCCGGATATGGCCAAATTACATAAGTTAAAATTTTAGTAAAAATAGAGCATGAATTTCCACAACTAAAATTCTATCAAAACTCAATCAAAAATTCAAATTACTTATCAAGAGAAATTCTTGAACCTTGAAGGTTGATAATCAAAGCCTAAACTCTCAATCTCTTCAGCCAATCCACTCTGTCTCTCTCTCTCTCTCTCTACCAAAACACCTTTGTTTTCTTTAAAAGGAAAAGAGTGCAAGTGTTTAAAGAAACTCCCACCCCTTTCATCTACATATCCACGTAAATAAGAAGGAGATCAGATCAAAATTTATGATATTTTATTGCCAAATATCCACTTTAGTCCTTAATGAAAGATTCTTCTTCCTAACTAGTCCTTGAACTTATTTTTATTCCGATCAAGTTCCTCTCTACAATTCTATCACCATCTTACCTTAATTAAAAACAACTATCAAGTAAGCATAAAGGGTATTTCACACGACACACACACGTGTGCTAAAGGGGTGGGTGTTACAATGTGTATCCCTACTGTAGTACTACTTTTCCAGAAACATGTGCAGATAGATGTTCTCTGCCCAGTTTGTAAACAATATGCCAAAACAGTTGCTCATCCCTTTATTGAATGCCAAATAGCCAAAAATTGCATGTTACTAGTAGGATTATTTATTCCTAGTGTTTGTTATGGGGATCTTCTATCTTGGATTTTCAATTTTTTCACTCATTCTTCAATGGAAGATAGGAACTCCCTAGCAATGATTTGGTGGATGCTTTGGAAACATAGGAATGATGTTGTGTGGCGAAACAAAGGTAGTAATGCATACTATTTGGTTAATATAGCAGGCAGATTGCTTTTGGATTGGTAAATGTTCGAAGATTACAGGGTTCTAAGGCTGAATATGCGGGTACTAGGAATTGCCACACATCACATGTTAAGTACACCGTAATGTAGATCTCTTGCTCATGGGAAAAGCTGAATTAATTCTAATTAATTTTTAATTTTATTTTATTAATATTAGTATATATTAAATACTTGAATAATTAATTAATTCTAATTAATTAATTTTACTTTTATTTTTAATTAATTAATATATTAAAAATGAAATATTTTTATTAAAAAATTACTTATATATATGTAATATTTTTTTGAGTCACTATCAAAAAAAAAATTTTATTTAGAGGTGAAATTAGAAAAAATAAGTATATCTCTAACTATATATAAATAAATAATTAAAACCCTTTATTCAAAAAAAAAAAAAATTATAACCTAACCCTTCTTTTTTTCAATTTTTCAACTTCCCTCTTTTTAAATTTTTTCACCCTCCCTTTTCTTACTTCTTCCCGCTGCTGCCCTTTCTCCAAAGTCCAACCCCAATTTTTTTTCTTTACTTCTTATTCTTTCTCTCAACCTTTATCCCTTCCTACTTTTTTCTCTTCCATTCCTCTTTCTTATTCATTTTCCTTTTTTTTTTCAGATCCGTTGCTCCACTGCCGCCGTCGCCGTTGCTGCTCCACTACCGCCGTCGCCGTTGCTGCTCCACTACCGTCGTCGCTGTCGCCGTTGCTGCTCGCTGCCGCCATCGTCGCTACACTCCTCTTCCCGTCAGGTATGTGTGTGTGTGTGTAGTTTTGGGGAAGTTTACAAGACGCTTTGGGTACTAAATTACATTTTAGTACTGCATTTCATCCTCAAACAGATGGCCAATCAGAGAGGACAATTCAGACTCTAGAAGATATGATGAGAGCTTGTGCTATGGAGTTTAAAGGTAATTGGGATGATCACTTATCACTGCTAGAATTTGCTTACAACAATAGCTTTCATTCTAGTATTGGTATGGCACCGTATGAAGCTCTCTAT